>CM036543.1:12599834-12848958 GCA_020745685.1 Tautogolabrus adspersus | reverse complement strand
GCACTTATACTGGAAGTAGAAGTTTCTCCTGAGACACTAAAATGTCATCAGGTGATTTCCCAGACTGCCTTGGGACAATTACATCCTTCCTCCTATCTTTTGGTTCTCACTTTTGTTCACTTAAGTTGTCTCAGCCTTTTTTCAGAGTCCTACGTCCTACGTTGTCTTTTTTACTTCTCTGTCCATCCTCTGCTCTCCTCCTCTGTTCTTCCTCTACTTTCTAATGTCCTATCTGGTTGTGGGACATCAGCCTCAAACAGATGGGACACATGCTGGAGTGAGAAATGGCCTCAGGTGGAGAGTCTGTTGTTTTGACTCTCTTTCCCGTCTGGGTCACCTTTCTTTTAGTGAAAGGGTCATCTAGGTCAATCCTTCACCAAGCTCTCTTTTACAGCATTACTGCTGACATAGATCAGACTCCCATGGGGGCACGGACTGGCACACATTTGGTAGCACACACACACACACACAGACAGACACACACACTTGGACAGAAATATTGCCACGGAAACACTCGGTTCTGCCATTGTGTTTGAAAAGCTATACAGTTTATGCACGTGTACATGGAGCTACGATGCACACAAATAGTAGTTAACATGAGTGAGAGCTATTCCTTTTGGTCAACTGGGTTCAATAATCATCATGCTGAAGTCCTCTGCAACACCCAATTTTTGGGTCATCCTCTTGCTTGAATGAGATGAACCTGAACTTGTTCTTAATTCAGTTGCAGGAACACATTAGCTGTCTGTCAAAATATTTAATTTGTTAACATGTAAAATCTTAGGCAGAGGGTGTGAGCGATAAGAAGATAACCCTGCAGCATTGTTTGTCGGCTGTTAAAGCGTAACTAAGCCATTTTGCAATTCTTATTGGAAGGGCCCGACCAATATGGGATTGTTGGGTTGATACCGATAAATTGGCCGATATCTATCTTAGATCTAGATAGATAGATAGATAGATAGATAGATAGATAGATAGATAGATAGATAGATAGATAGATAGATAGATAGATAGATAGATAGATAGATAGATAGATAGATAGATAGATAGATAGATAGATAGATAGATAGATAGATAGATAGATAGATAGATAGATAGATAGATAGATGAACCGCGCATGTACATGCATCACCGCTTGACACTCTGGAGAGTGACGATACTCGATGTAATCCATTTAGCACACTCTGCTGCTGAAAGAGAAATGCTAATGTAATACAATGATGCTTAAATTAAATGCTATTTGACTGGAGAATAAATCTAGTAATATCAGAGAGTATCAGAGTCACTTGATATAATATTATCGGCTGGCCGATTAGTCAGTCGGGCTCTATTGGGAACTTATTTCTCTACAAGCTCTTCTAGTTATTAATTGAATTGTACAAGTATGGAAACATTGTCATGCTGTATGAATAAGAAGATGTCAGATGTATTCTTGTCTTTTCATCTTTGCAGGTCTTTCGTCCTGCACATGTACAGAAATAGAAAAGTTACCCAAGCAGTGTGTTGACCTGAAGCTGTGACGGTTGGACACTGACAGTAACTGATTTAATGGTCTCACAACCATCAGGTTTCCTCACTCTAACAGTCCAGGCTTTTATCAAACATGAGAGATGGTTTCCTCGTCTTTTTTATGATGTTATAAAGTTATTTTACAGAAAAAAAGAATGTGTTTTGGAGTATATCAAACTGTTCTTTGTGAAAGATGTGAGTGTCTGATCTTCTGTGATTTCTTCGGATTTATGTTCATATAAAACTTCATTGATCTTTCGTTGCAGTTTTGCTATCTGCAAAATGTTTTATCAGTGTTGGCTTTTTCTTCCTCATATTTGCCTCTGCTTTGTTGTTTCAGGATCCCTCATTTATTGCTACCTTCAACCTCTAATCCCTCTACCTTTTCTTTTTTTCTTTCTTCTCAGAATTTGTCCGAGCTGCTGGCGGTGGTGCGCCTTTCCTTTATCCGCCCATCGTGCCTGCTCAACATGGTGGATAACAAGGAGCTGATCAAATCATCAGAAGCAAGTCGGGCCAAGCGTTTTTACATACTGCCCAACACATGGCAGGAGATGCAGAAGCCCAGGACTCGGTGCAGACTATCTGTTGGTACACACTAATGCATGCACGCACACGCAGAATCAGAATCAGCTTTATTGGCCAGGTATGTTTAACACACAAGGAATTTAACTTCGGTAGACTGTGCTCTCTTTGTACAAAGGTGTAACATTAAATATCAACAATAAACTCAAAAATAAACAAGTAATTAAAGACTAATATGTACAAGACTAAATAAACAATAGTGCAGTGGTGAGTAGTGCAAAAGATGGTGTGATATGCACTGTTAATATTTTATTGCAACACAATTACTGAGGGGTCTTGACCTGCATTGATTTTAACCAACAGCTGGAAAGCAAAGATTTAGAGCTCCATAATATTTTAGACACAACTACTAAAAATGCTTAAATTGATAATCTTCACATGGGTCATATTTCCAAATGTCAGCTCCGCTTTTTCTTTCAACATTAAAAAAGACTGCTGGAGACAAGCCTGTTTGCTGTTACTATGAAAAGCTGAAAGTTGCCAACCAAAATGGTTCTCTGGGGTTGTGTGAGCTTCTAAACCCAACTACTGACTCTGCTACAGAAAACCAGCGCATAAATATCTCCTACCAACTTTTAACTCTACAAGCCAGCCATTCACTGTCAGGTCGATGCTAAACTATTCAAGAGTGTGTTTGTTTACATTGTAAGAATCAGAGAATCATTCTTGAAATTTGGAAGGCGCCTGCATATTATCTTTGGCTGTAGAATTTTTCCCTCAGGTTGACCAGGACTCCTCTCTTTCCCACTGTAAAGAGCAATGACATGTGCTCCGTATAATCTCATTACTCATCCTCAATGCAGTAGTTTCTCTTGTTATCAGCATTTTCTTCATCCAAATTCTGTCAAGGTGAAATAATCAGACATGCGTGCGTACGTCCGGTGTGCATGTGCTGAACCATTCCGCGTGCCATAGTGCATGCCATAGTGCGTGCGTGCGTGCGTGCATGTGTGTGTGTCTGTGGTCATCATTGTTTGCATGCATGTTTTGCTCAGCCTTCTGCCGTACTGGACAGAGTGGGCTCTGCACTGCAGGGTGCACGGTCACTGGTATTGTAGGGTAGACGTGGACTAACATTTATGCAGGAAAGCAAGAAAGACTGGAGGTTTTAAGGTTATCGGGGGATTGTGTTGGAAGTGGGAGAACAGGAGGAGAGGTTGGGATGTGGTCATAGAGAATGAGGGAGAGCAGAAGCCAGGGGGATAAGAAATAAGGAAGGAAAGGAAAGAGTTATACAAGTCTGAAATAAAGTACCATAAAGTTTTATTATTGAAACACCTCACTGACTGTAAATGAGACATCTCCTCTGACTCACTTAGCACCTTGTGTTCTGGAGCGGTTTAACGAGTGGATGCATTACACTTTCATTTTATCAGATGCTTATTAAAGAGCCTAAATATATTCAACTAAAAAAATTGGCTGTGGGTGAACATAATATGTGGTCCCATTTTATGGATATTACTTTTTACCTTGCGTGTGTCACTTTACATATTTCAGTTCAGTGTTAACAACCTCCCGTCTTCCTCGTTTGGACAAAAAAGAGTTTTTGGTTAACTGAAATCTCTGAGTGTCTCATAATGATTCAAGTGTGTGTGTCTCTTATCTGCTAATTGGTTGATTAGAGTGTAGATGTGAATCAGATTAGCTGTCGTCAGACTTTCCGGTGGATTTAACAGCCACAGGTTGAATCATAAACCAACTCATAAGATGCACCCTTACTTTTTTCCATCTGTATGTCTAATTTGGGCTATTACTGAGCAAGTGAAATGTTTGTGTACATGCTGTGTGTGTGTATAGGTGAGACAGAAACCATGAATTTTGTTCTTATTGCCTTCTCTCCACATGTCACATTGTGTATTGGCTCAGAGGAGAGGGGAGTGTCAGGGAAAACTGTTAACTTAACCCAGCACAGTCGAATAGCACCCAGACAAATAAGCTGTAATGACGAGGAGACACAGGGGTCCAGCTCTGCTCAGACTGTCTCACTTACACACAGACTCACTCACACACACGCACGCACGCACGCACACACACACACACACACATCTCATGTATCAGGTCCACTTCAGCATTTCTGCTTGAAGATTGTATCTGTATGATCCTACTTTATACGAGATTACTTGGTTTAAGGTGCCGTAGAACAGGATTTTTTAATAATAAATGTTATCAACCATTTTACATCCTTGTAGTATAATACAAGTCTTATAAATACTTGTGTGGTTGTCTAAGATTAGCTGGATTTTTACAACACAGCTCTACAATAGCTTGGCCTGCATCCACAGGCAAGACAATAACAGCAGCCTGTTCTGTATGGTCTGAAGCCTGTAGGAGTGACATTCATCTACTTATTCACACCTACAACAGCCAGCAGCTCCTCAGAGAGTGGACACAGTACAAAGAAAAGCAGAGCAATGAAATGTGTTGCAGATTGCCTTTTGTATTTTCTTGTCAGGACTTTTTTGATTAGTGTCCTTTAGCTTATATTTATTGGGAGCCAGTGCAGTGTGAGATTTCTCTGTTTCACCTATCAAAATGGAAAAGAAGAATGCAAGAGAGTGTGCCATAAATGTCTAAATCGCTCTGTGTGAAATGTGCGGATCCTTTTCTGAATTTATTTCTGGAGTCTGAGATAATATTTTGGAAAAGGGAAAAATATCAGAGAGAGAGAGAGAGAGAGAGATGCAGCTCTTCACCAGAGTATGGAGTATGGCTTTTTTTTTTATATTTCTGAAGCTTATCAGTGAAATCTGAGCTCACACATCCATCTCAGCTCATAAATGTAAAGTGGAAGCAGTAGATCCAGATTACATAACCTCTGCTCTGAAATTCAACAGAGACGTCTGTCAAAGTTAAGCTTCAATCCACTTGACTTTTTGACCATTAACTACTGTCAGCTTGAGCTTGAGAGGAGGATTGGGGGATGAGGGAGGACGTGGGAGCCAGGCAAAAATCAATGACAATAGTAGTTGCCAACAAATGTAATTGTTAGTTGGTTACAGTTGGTCCTACACCATGCTCACTTACATTCCCCACAGATGTCATATTACTTCTAGATGCTTATTTTATTATTTATATATGACTTTTGTCACCTTATTTCAACTCTGTCACTTTATCTGATAACTGGTCACTTTAACTTAAACTTGCCACGTAATATGTCCTCAACGTCCTGTATAGTTTTTAGTGTATAGTTAAGATCTTAATTGGTGTATAGTTTACTTAAGAAGAATGTGCGACATTTTACACATAAATACAGCAGAAATCAAGTATATCCTCTGCAAATAACTCTCGGAGTCATGACTGTCTACAATGAGAGCTGGCTGTGATGCTGTCTGAGCCATATCTCTACACCGTGTTTACATGGCTGGGACGGCCGGTCGGCTAATCCCCTGCGTATAAAAGCTGAGTGAGGGACTAAAGAAGAATAACATACTGTACTCACTGCTTAGATCATGGTCATTCCGTGTAAATTGACATGCTATGTGAAGCTACGAGCAAACGAAAGAGCGCTACTATTAGCCTGCTAACACAACAATGCAGCTCGAGACAAGGACAATTTTGTCTGCCACTTAGTGCTTAATAAATGTGCATTCCAATTTAATACCTCCTTTCTTGAACACGAGGGGAGAGGGGTTGGAGGTGTGTCGCTGTAGGAGAGCGGAGGATTCAGTGTGGCGGAGGTGTCGCAAAACAGCAATTTGTTTTGGTTTCATGCTGGTGCTCAAGGGCGACATCTACTGGATCAAAAAGCTGCGCATTCACTCAGATGTTTATGGACATGATCTTCCTCCAAACCCAGAAACAGCCATTCTCGGCTGGTCACAACAGCTAGAAACTCTAAGACATTGTAAATCCTCCTCAATTCAGTATGGAATGGTAATTGCAAAAAAAATTAGTCTAAAAGTCTGGAACAAAGAGGCATCGCCCTGCTTTGAGGCCTGGCTTACAGAATTCTCTAGTACCTTGTATATGGAGAGGATCAGATATGAGTTGCTGGGCAAAGCAACCACGTTCAAACAGACATGGCAACCCTTTCTTGACTACATCACAGCTCTTAGAGGACCCACATGACGCCTCAATGCCTTTCATTATCAGTTACGCACTATAATTGCACAAAAGGATGACCATAGCAATGTGTAAATTAGAGTACTACATAGATGTGTGTATTTTTATTTTTATTTTGTTGCCTTTTTCTTGTGTATTTTGTCTATATGTATGTATTTTTATTTGTGTGTAGAGTGGGTTGGGGGGAGGTGGGTACTGTTCTTTGTTAATCTGTTGAATGTTTTATGTCTTTGAAAAAGCTTTAAATAAAGTATTTAAAAAAAAAAAAAAGCTGCGCATTCTTCCCTTAATACTCGCTAATAATATTTGTAAATACATTGTACCTTTATCTTTAATTTATTCCTATCTTTTCTATTTTATCTGACCTTAATTGGTTTACAACATATTTGCACATATTTTTCATGCTGTGTGTAGGCATAACAATGTTCTCTGGTGCTCATTTGCTGAGGAGTGACCCATCTCGCATCCTTACTACAGTATCTCTGCTGAGAGTTGCATTTTACAAAAACCTGTAGGTGACCGTTAAACAAAGTAAAGCCTGATGGCAGTGGCCAATGCAAGACCAATGCGTCCTTAAACTTCTGAAGTCTGGGAGTATTTCACCCTCAACACTGCAAAGAAAATATGCCTTTTTAAATGTTTAAATTGACCTTGCTAGCATAAGCATTTGAAGAAAAGGCACATTAGACATCTCTCTTTTAAAATTCAACTGTGACATTCAACTTAGCAGTCCAATGTTAATGCCATACATGATGTGATTCTTTTCCTTTTTATTTTAGCCCCTCACTTTCAAACCTTTCAATAGAACATTCCATCTCTTTTTCTTCTTCTGCTCCTAACCCTAAACTATGGAGCAAACTAACCATCACTCTAGTTACCATGTTATGGATTAGAAGCTATATCAACTGTCTTACATTAAACTAGTGAGGTTTACAGCAAAGACAAACATTGGCATAAATTAGGATTCTTAATGGCATATTTTGATTTTGAAAGAGAAATTTTAAATTTGAAAGCTGATAGCTAAATAAGAGCCATTATGTACTGTAATTGTGGAATTTTAATTAGCCGATTTACTTAATCATATTTCAACAGTCGATGATAGTTGTAGATATTTGCGGTCATACGGTTGTAGCCAGAAAACTTGATTCACTGTGTTCCTGTAAAAGCTGCAGTTGATGCTGAGACAAAAAACGGGCAGCTTCAACAGGAACATGGATCAGCTCAGCACTTTGAGCGGCTGTAGCTGCTGAGAGGCTGCTTTGTCCTCATCAGTATTCAGCAGACAAAGGGAACCTGGTTACAGCTGTATCACTTCATGGGCCAATGGTGCTGATTTAGTTCTTTGGAGTTTGCATTGTGTGTGAGCCTGCTTAACTTCTGCTCTATAAAGACTGAAAAGTTAAAACAATCTTTCATTCAAATAACAAAGACACACTTGTTCATTTTCTCCTTGTTTTTCGTCTCATTTAGCACATGACGTTTTTTATTTGACCTGGTTTTGAGGCATTTTTCTATTTTGTCACTGTCGCCATGCAGTATATTGGGAATGAAAGCCCCAGTGCACAGCTCCCAGCTATAAAATATTTAAGAAAAATTCAACAGGAACATCTCCTTCCAGCAACACTGTTCCAGCTGCTCTGAAAAATCTGCAGAACAAACCCAGAACTGTTTCCACAGGGGATAATTCTTTGGTAGAAAGTAGTTCCAGAAACAATGTTCATAGTAATGTCTGTTTGAGTATTGGGGACACTGTTTCTAGGAAGTCGTACTGATGTCTTAATAATTAATAATGTGAGGCACACTATTGATTCATAAGAATTGCCTCATTCTCATTCGCGTAGCATTTTCAGTACATTTGAAAATTCAGAACTGAACTTGGGAAAAAAGTGTTTAAGTTTTCTGCTCCCTTTACTTGGAACAAATTACAAAAAGAGCTGAAACGTAATGAGCTGGTCCCGTTAGATGCTTTGGCTGTAGATGTTCTCCCTGATGTGTTTGTGGATGATCTTGCTTTTCAGCGCTGCTCTCCTGATTTGTTGTGTTCTGACAGACTTTTGCTGGGTTGTGTTAGCTTGTGAATGTGTTCAGGGCTTCAGGGGTCAGAGCAGCACAGCAGTCTCAGTGCCCAGATGTGGACTCTCCTTGACATGTCCGACCAAGCTGAAAGTGCTGAGAAACAACCTGCACATGTGGATGAGGTGATATTTAAGACCTGCGTGTGCAGAGGCAAACAATTCAGCACAAATAAGCAACACATGGGATTGGACTCTGGGGGTTTGAAGCAGTTTCTTGATAGATTAATTTGATGTAGAAAACAAAAGGAAAGGAAATAAAAGTTGTTAATATTTTGTGTTTACATGGTTGTAAACATGGTTGTAAAAGTAAAATTCATACTACTTTATAATATGAACATCTAAGGGTTAAAGGGATACTTCACCCATTTGCATTAAGCTTTGTATCAGTAGTAAACCCTCATTTCCCCCTGAGACGGTAAAAATCTGTATTTTCTTTTCTGAGATGCTGCCGCAGGTGACGCAAAAATCGTCATATTGCGTCACTTGCGGCTGTTGTGGTTAGCAGGGGTGAAACTACATTGCTAGTTCCTCATGTTTTCGACCACTGAAGCTACAGACCTATTACCGATCAGTGGGCGTGACCTCACTCCCAGAATCGAAACTTAACATCCGCCATCTTGCTTGGAAGCTATGCTACCAGGCTCTATGGAGAAAGCTAATAACAACCGAGAATGGCGCAAAAAGTATGTTTCAACTACAAACTGATATGGATGAAAGGGATTTTGAAGGTCTTGTGCTCGAATCGGATGTTCGTGGCTCTTTCCACGAGCCGCCCGCAATATTGCTGCCAGGTGCCTTCTGCAGACAGACAGCGGCTGAACAGGGAGCCTGAGCCGGCGCAAACTGGGTGTCTCTATGGATACAGCCCTTAAGGACCGAGAATGGCGAAAAAAGTATGTTTCAACTTCAAACTGATATGGATGAAGGGGATTTTAAAGGTTTTGTGCTCGAATCGGATGTTCGTGGCTCTTTCTACGAGCTGCAATATCTGCCAGGCAGCTTCTGCAGACAGACAGCGCCTGTACAGTGAGCCTGAGCCGGGCTCAAGCTGGGTGTCTCTACGGATTAACCTGATATGGACCGAGAATGGCGAAAAACGTATGTTTCAACTTCAAACTGATATGACTGAAGGGGATTTTGAAGGTCTTGTGCTCGAATCGGATGTTTGTGGTTCTTTCTACGAGCCGCAATATAGCGGCGAGCTGGCTGCTGGTGCCGACAGGCAGGCTAGCTAGCCTAGCTGGTTAGGTCCGCGGCTGTGAGAGGAAGAAGGAGCCGGGGCAGACTTGTGTTGTCGGTGCTGTCACTGTTTGCCTATGGACACAGACATAGAGTCTGTTTTCTTCCAGGAATTTCCAAGATGCCAATTCCTTCTGGAAGAAATCTCTGAATCAGTTGTGGAAACGGCTGTATTGTTGATGTAAATGTCCGCGAGTAATGCTGCATTCAGGTGCTGCTCGGGTGGTTTAAGTTTCCGAGTTGGGAAGTCATTCTTCCGACTTCCCAAATCGGAGAAATCTTATAGTCAAGTTATATTTAAGCAAAGATTTGATGTGCAATACGTGCATGAATAAAAAGTATGTTAACAAAACACAAAACCGACTTGAGCAGGTGTTTCATGTGCATTTTACAACTCGGAATCTCATTTTTCCGATACCACATGAATGCACCTCTCCTTCAGCAGGAGTGTCCTGCGGTGCTGTGCATTCTGGGAGTTGTTGTCTTTGCCGAGAAAAGGCCAGAAGACACTTTTTGCCTTTTCTCGGTCAAGAAGGCACCAATTTCAAAATTTATTTCACATTTTTACTTCATATATGACCCAATGTCAATACAGATTCATGTTTCAACGGGTGAAGTATCCCTTTAATGAAAAGGGTACTGTTGCTGTATGTGCTGCTAAACTTCATAATGTTTGAAAAGAAAAAAGAAAAAACACAAATTGGCTTTGGCATAGACCAAAACTTTGCCAACTTGAAATGAGGCAGTCGATATCAATTATGGGACACAGCATAAGGGATGAAAGAAAAGGAGATGAAAAGGAAAAGGAAAATGTAATCCAAAGGCGTAGAAACAAAGTCTTTAAAATACTTAGTTGAGTGAAGTTAAATGGAGTGCAAACATACAGCAACAGAGCAAACTAATCATGAAGAAGTGTAATAGCAGAACAAAGTTAAAATGATGAATTAGTGTGTGGTATGTTTGGAGGGTCGTAGGATTGAAGACAAAGAGCTTGTGTCCACTTTGTATTTTGTCAAAGAACAGCTGCTGTGCAATTGTCTTGTAAAACTGCACTCCAATTTTTAACTGTGTTAGGTCTGGTGGAGGTGTTGAGGGATGTCTGAGGGCTTGCAGTCCGGTGCATTATGTCATGAAGCTTTGAAAAAAGGCACAAGACGGCATAAGCATTGTTCCAAATCCTCAAATTCAAACGTATCATTTACTTGCTGCCATTCGGGTCAAGACTGACATGACTCCTACACCATCTGCACTTTCTTAAAGTGGGCCGTTTTTTAGCTTGTGAAGCAGACCTTCATCTTTGCAGTGTCACAATTTCTACTTAAGCTGTCTCTATATTACAAATGTCATTGAAGAAAAAGAGGCCTATTTTGTTGCCCTCTTACCCTTTTTCCAAACAGTCTTTAAAAATGTACTGAAAAGACAGCCTTCTTTGGATGTGTCTGTCACAGGAGAGAGACTGTGTGAATAAATATTGATCCACAATAATGAGCCAGTGACCAGCCTTTGTTTGGAGTGTAGAGAGATCAGCCTTCCCTCCCTTCTCTCTGATTTATTCCCCTATTCTTTCTCCTTTCACTTTCTTTCCTCTCACCCTGTTCTGTTAGTTCTGATTGTCCTCCTCTTCTCATCTGCTCACCCTCGCTCTCTTTCCCCCACCTATCTGCTGCTTACAAACACACAGCTCTTTTCTGTCTTGCGTCTCGTCATCCTATCTGCTGTCTGGTGGCTGCTGCTGAAGACTGAGAGGACCCGAGATACTCGTGTGGCAGACTGCCAACCTCTGTATGTGTTTTGGATCACTGGTGTCATTATCCAGCAGCTCAGGTGAGGAGTAACAGGGAAGTGCTGAATGTGTCTATAGTATCTTCTTAATCACACAAGGTCCTCATCATGTGTGTTTACACATCTCCACACACAAATGTACACTTATTGATCCTCACTTATTGACTTTGTAAGTCTCATGTGCCCAAGCAGTGTGTGCTTCACAGTAGGCATGTGTAGAAAATGTGTAGGACAGTGCTTGTATCATTTGTAGAAGTCAAAAGAGAGCAGCTTCAAATGAATGGCAGAACCATCAGTCTTCATAATTGAGCTATGTAGAACAGTTTTATAAAATAATTTCCTGTCACTAAGAGGAAACTTTTCAATTTTGCATTTTGTTTTGCATGTCCTGACAATGTTATTGACTCAGGGAATCAGCCAAAGCTGGTCTGAATTAAAAACAGCAGCAACTTATATTCTGTAGCTGCTTGTGAGTCGCTGTTTGCGCAGCCTAACAAGATTGCAAAAACAAATTCAAGGATGCCTTTATTGAAATTATCAAAATGTTCACCTTAACCTCGAAAGTCATTTATAAATTTCCAGCAGCATTCTACAAAAAATGATACCCGTGTCCTGAACACTCTCCCTTCTCTGGCCTTCCTTTCCTCACCCTAATCATCCTCCTCCTCCACCTTTGTCCTCCAGGTGTAGTGGAGGTGATCGTTCTGGTGGGAGGGCGTCAGAGGATGGGGATGAACCAGCGCTCCCTGACAGCAGTCACCTGTTTCAACCCTCAGAACAGTAAGTGGTACCCGCTGGCCAGCCTGCTTCTTCAGTGTCATCTCGGCAAGAGACAATATCTACCTGTCAGGTGAGCTAAATCATCCACTACATCGTCACAATCGTAGCTTTCCTGTCATAGTCATTAAGTGGCACGGAGCAGGCGGACAGTGGATGCCTTGGGTTTATCAGACAAAACATAAGGGGCATCCGTACCATGCACAAGCACGAGTGAATCCCATAGTCCAGTTTTTTGACTAGTGTGAGCGCTCTGTAGCGTAGGAGAACAAGCACGGCTACGCAATGTGGACATGACATCCACGGAACGGATTGTCCAATGTGAGAGCGCTCATAGAGGGCTGTATCTGATCAAAACGACTAAAAAGAAAAAAGCCACAAAGTCAGTGAAATTGCAATCATGTTCTCTGAGTTGTTTTCCATTGTGCTGATTCTGAGACTGTGTTTCTTGTAAACTTAAGCAGGGGTTTCCAAACTTTTCAGCTAGTGACCCCCAAAATAAGGGTGCTAGAGAGTGGAGACTCCCCGGAGCCACTTGGAGGTGGTTTAGACATATAATGTCGTACACAGCCATGCACACGCACTTATATGCCTATCCAAACACGGGTAACATGAAAGAACACAGAAGAATACATTATCCTAAAACCCCTGAAATAATTGTGTATAAACATTTTTTTGTAAGAAAGGCTAGAAGCAGAATACTTCCATGTCTAGACTTTAGCACTGAGTGGACATACTAAACTTTAAACTTAACCTTTCGTACATTCAATACAGACAGCACATGGCAGACTTAAACATGTATTCTTACACAAATTGATTCAATCTAACTTAATGATAAGGTTTTATTTGATACAGATTTTTTTAGTTTATATTTTTACAATAATGGGTAAAAAAACAACTTAAATTGTTTTACATTTTTAGTCATATTTTTGGATGTCATCTTGCGACCACCCTCTTAGTGGCTTGTGACCACCACTTTTGGAACAACTGAACTAAAGGACACTTCATTATAACGTAAGGCCATGCGTGTATCGTATTACCATGTGATTATGTATTCGTGCTCAGGCCCAGTTGAGCCTGGAGCGATGTGAGTGGTGGCTAGTTGGGGACAGGCAAGGGGGGACAATTGTGCTTCTGAGTGGTATGAGGCAACTGGGCCTATTGTGAGTGCGCCCTCATTTACTTTTAAAAGGGTTACCACGTTCACAGTGTAGTCATCTGTTAGTTTGATATGTGGCTCTGCTCAGCACTGAAAATAACTTTACTGTCCTTCAATTTAAAATACTTCTTTTATTAAAGAATATCTACTCTATTTAGCTTCTATGGAACATTTTTCAGACCTATGTCTGCATGTTTTTAAACTCTCCGGCCTCGGCAGTGTTGTGCAGTTTATTAATTTCCATAATGGACCACTTAACACTCTGTATAGACGCTTTTAAGTTGCTTCTCCAAAGAGAGACAGTTTGTCTCTCTACAATCCATTTGTGCCAGAATCCTGCAGTGCTGCAGATATGGCAGACAGCATTGCAGCAGGATTTGTCCTGTGTGTACCTTTCCTCTCACTCTTTGTAAATTTGTGTTTGGGCATTGGAACAGGTCTACATGTTTCCACTGGGAGTCAGACAGCCAGTGCAGAACTCAGAGGTGTTCTAGCCAGTTAATCAACAGACTTCGCTAACACTCCTCCTGTTTCGATTTAATAGTTTGATTCACACCTCCAGACTTTTATAACTCCACTCCTCATTTTGAATTTCTACTCTTACCTGGGCGGAGGAGTGAGTTTCAGCAGAGAAGCTTCCTCCTCCTGCACAGCAGAGTGAGGTGAACCAATAATCAAAAGAACATTACTGGGTTAATTAAAGTGGACGGCTGCCACTCATTACCTAACAGCTCAGTTGACCTCTAACTGAAACAGGCTTATATGATATCACAGCTCCCAAGAAATCAGTGATTCACCATTTGATGTTATCATAAACTATGTTATGAATGGTGTTTGTTATTTGTTTCTCTGTCCGTTATCATGAAGCTCTGCCTCTGTCAGAAAACTGCCAGAGGCATCCTTCCTCTGCCTGGTATTACTGTGGTGCAGCACTCTCAAAGGCTGCAGCAGCGAGGGAGAAATAACCCACACATGGATTAAAATAGTTTAACTCGTAATATTAGGAGGAAAATGCTTTGTCTTTTTCAGAAACAGCTAGGTGGAGCAAGATTCATAATTTAGTCAGATGCTGTAAAACGCATGATTCTTGGAATTAATGCGTAAACAGACTGAAGGTGATAAGGTGTTAGAGGGGACAGTTTATGGATCGACTTGTATTTATACTGAAGTTTATCGTTTTGTTTTTTCAAAGAAAATGATTACAGATGCATTATTCATTGATTGAGATTTTCATATTACAAGATGTGTTTATGTGCTGTAAAAGCCTTTAGTAGCTCCTTTATGGAGAGCAGAATATTTAACTACAGTATAATAAATGTGAAGAAGGTTAAAGCTGTTACTGGCAAAGAACTTTGCAGCTGCAAAGATTTTTATTTTTATTCTCCTGCAGATTAAACCTTTTGTGTGTATTCACGATATTCTCTACATAAATACTTCACCCTCAAATTCAGGTTGGGAAGAAGACATGTATTACATGAGGAACATGTTTTATGCTCGGAGCTTTACAGGACTTAACTTGTATGATGCCAGCTGTCTTACACACCTTTATACAGTATGTGTGCAACCTGCTGCAAATTTACTCACTGTGCAGGAAGTGAAACAAGTTACAGACTGCTGTATTAAATGGATAAAAAAACTATCACAGGTATCGATGAACTTTAAGCCCATGCACCCTCCAGCCTTTCTACAGCCCAAATAGTCTGTTGTGTAGATCTGTTTGAGGTCTTAATTCAGCTTCAGCATCTAAAGCTGAATTTAGAGATTTAAAAGGTTTTTTGGTGGGGACAGTTCCAGCAGCACTGAACTGTGTTGGGTGACATACAGGCTCTCTTAGCCCCCCTGCCAAGCTAATCCCTGCTGCTCAGGATTAACCAACTACACAGCACTGGCCCTTACCGAAATGCAGGGGCACCAGTTCATCCTCTGGCCTTACCCAAGTCACCACCACTGTCTGATTCTGAATCTGCAGGCAGGGACAATCCAGATTATCCATGAAAATATAAATATATACTTCAATGTAGCATGTTTTTATTTTGTGTGTGTATTGTAATGTCATTTCCCAGTTGCTTCTCTATCTTTCAGTGCAGCTTCAGGACTGATCAGAGTGAGTCCAAATCAGGCAGCTCATCACATCACTTTCCTCTTTTATCTCCATCTTTCCTCTCCTGCACCCTCTGCATCATTGCCCACCTTGTCTCCTCACAGACACTGATTAGGTGGACAGGGGATGATGTATTTTGGGGCCTGTAAAATGGTTAATGTCGAATTTATCTGAAATGCTTGAAGAAAGACAGTAGCTGGATCTCATGTCTCTCAAATGATGTCTCCTTGCTCCTCTGACAAACTGGAAGTACAGTTCTGGACCTTCTTCCTCCAATCCTGTTCCAAAGCTCTTAATGCTGCTCAGAGGGACGAGGAGAGAGGAGGGAGATCTGAGGAACTATGAGCAGCCTCAAACTTCAATGAACAGAACCAGACTCATGTTTAACTGCCATCTGATAAAACTGTGTTGGGATTGTGAGGGGATAGAGATCTTTAACATTTTTAATAATGAGAATAGTTGTAAGGCTGATATTAATAGTTTTAGCAGTTGGAGTCCATTTTAGCAGGCCGTCCACACCAACGATCCAGAAGAACCTACGAGGAAGATGTATGGTTAGTAATTTAAATGGTATATAGAGAATTATAGATAGTGACATGCAGTAATATGATGTGAATGCATAGGTCCCCCGGCAGTCTAAACTTATAGCAGCATAACAAGGAGCTGGTCCATACCTGAGCCAGCCCTAAATATAAGCTTTAGCAAAAAGGAAAGTTTTAAGCCTCCTTAATCCTGACTGGTAGATGATTCCAAAGGAGAGGGGTCTGATAACTGAAGGCTCTACCTCACACAGTACATTTAGAGACTGTAAGTACCACCAGCAGGCCTGCATTCTGGGATCATAACGTTGGAGAGGGGTAATATGGCACTATGAGCTCTTGAAGGTAAAATTGTGCCTGACCATCATACAAATCACACTCAGCCCAACTTGTCAGCTAAAATATTGGGGCTTACTTTAGTATTGAATTTGGGTCAAAGTCCTACATCACTCGTCTACTTTTGAAGAGCACAGAGCAGTAATTGATGTATGACCCACACCAGAGACGCTCATATCCCTCTGTCCTGTGTGACATTCCCATACAATTACATCTAAGTCTACACACACATGTTCACACACAGTCAGACACTGAATGAGCACAAACTCTTTATTTTCGTGTCTCCTTATCTTATTTTATTTAACCTTTATTTAACCAGGTTGGTCCCATTGAGATTAAAAACCTCTTTTTCAAGGGAGACCTGGCCAAGACAGGCAGCAGCAAAAACATTAAATTATCCTTAGACTGATAATCTTTCCTTTTTAAGTTTACACCCTAAGTGTTCTACACCATGGCTGCAGATTTAAATTCAGAATATTTGTGTGTGTATACTACATACATGGACAGGTGGTGTTTTCACACTTGAAGGAAACCAAATTTCTGCTCATCTGTGTATCATCTGCTGAAACCTGGCCTGGGGTCTTATTTTGTAACCGTTGCAAACTAATGTCCCCTTCAACCCAACACCTCCATTTATGTGTCAGAAAGTTTGTATTTTTCCATCTAACTTCCATCAGCCTCTGTGCTGACAGGCAGTGCACAGAGGCAACACTTTTTTTATATAATTTAGTTAATATAACATCAACAACATGCTGTTCTTGAGAGTTCTAATCAACATCAAAACCAGCCTAATAACCATCATCATCATCATCAATATCATTAAGTGCGTAGGTGTTCATGAAAGAGCTGGGTCTTTAGCTTTTTCTTCAAGGTGCAAAGGGACTCTGCAGATCGAAGGGAGTTTGGTAGTTCGTTCCAGCAGCGGCAGGCAACGGAGGAGAAGAGTCTAGCTAGAGAAATAAGCAGTTTTCACATATGCACTCCGGAAAATATCTAGATAAATTCGGGAGGACTGCTCTGGAGATTCTCCTGACCTGGCTGTTCACATATGCTCCTCACAGCTGCAGACTATCCCTGTCAGACGGGAGGGGGGGGTCTCCTGAGGTAAGACTTGACATAAAACAACAACGCGGAAGTAGCGGACGAAGCAACAGAGTCCGCTATACGACACTATAATGAGAATATTTGCCTTTATATCAATGTTACGTGTAGTCCAACGGATTGACAACATCAACAAAAGAGCGGAGAACAACATACTGACGATCAGAAAATTTAATGCAGCCGTTTAATTACAAGCACGGAGATCGTAACAGTCGCATGCATACAGTCTATGCACCGTGCAGCAGTAGCAGTATAGAAACGTCACTCCCCCTCCCATTGGCCCGAGGTGAATTCTCCGGAGAATGTCCTGCGGCGTTCTCACATCAGCCCACTCGGACTTGATGTAGAAAAATACTAGGGGTCTGTCAGGAGAAATTCCGGGTGAAGTCCGAGTGAATAATTCTGCTGTTTGCGTTCACATATACAGCTCCTCTGGGTATTATCCTGAGTTTGAATGTGGATTGTAACTTGAGGGTATGACTTACTGCTTCAAGAGTATCAGCTTCTTTTCGTATGCCAATACTGCATTTTTTTTTTTATACCAGCTTGCATTGTATTCCATGGCAAACTACACAACTGTGAAGTTGAAGTGTAGTTACCAATTTCAAGGCATAGCCTCCAAGTTCTGTCAGAGTCCTTCCTTTATGTGCATCGTCTTCCCCTAGAAATGTTTGGCTTTAATAACTAGTATGTGGGATACTAATGCTATTGTTAAGCAGTCAGTATTTGCATGCAGCAGATGATGCAATTAATTGATTTTTTTGTTATTGTTGAAGTTTATAGAGTCAGTTAGATTTTGTTATCAGACTGAGGCTTTTTTTCAGCCCTCCTTCTGTTTCTCACTTTCTATATGCTGTAGTTTTTTTTATCTCAGAGGAAATGGATATGTGTCAGTATCTGAAAGACTGGCAGCCTATCTATTATAGTTTATCTCTGGTGTGTGTCTGTGTCGAGGAAAGCCTAGTTCATCATCCACTCTCCCCTCCCCTGCAGGTAAACATATTAGTGAAATAGCTGTGATGCCTCAGGCATGAAAAGTACAGACAGGGAGTCACTTTATAGACTACAGCTGAAAGGTATGAGAAAAAGGTGTAGCCATGTTTTAGGCTCTTTTGTCTTTCTGTATTACACTATATCACCTACTAATTCATGCATATCATATTTACTCTTCTTTCTATAACACCTAAATGCTGCCCTGTGACTACTGCTACATAACGCAGAAAAATAAGCCAACATGCTAAAAAAGGGTTTAAGATTTGTAACGGCACTAAATAAATCCAGTGTGTGACTGTATTAATGCTGGCTCCTCCATGTATCCATTAATGTTTATGTTATGTGACTCATATAAACGTGTTAAATATTGTTACAAAGTGAAGGCCTGAAGCTAATATCTGCTCATGCCCCAAATTGTAATAGGTCAAAAAATGTATCTTGCAGGTTGTGATTGAGATTTCAAAATCTTATTGTACAGGGGAAATCTAAAACATGAGTTTTATAGAGATTTTAATGGGAAAATAGCTCAACTGATTTCAGGTGGTACAATGAGAGACCACATGTTCTGTTATATTAGACCTTAATTGAGAAATAACTACATTTTCCTAAACTTAGGCTCATAAAGAATGAGTGTATTTTGAAATATGTTCATTATCAGCCAGAGTTAGAGTATAGCAATAAAGAACAATGACGTGTTTTCTCAACAAAAATAAAAACAAACTATTAATTAGACTGTCCTGTCCTGTAACTGTAAAATTGTTTTATGTGTTTTGTTAGTACCTACCTTAGGACTACAGATGAAATTTAGCTTTTGTACTAATTCTGGCATATTAACATGCATGCTTTTTGCTGATATTTTGTTTAATTCATTAAATACACAAAGGAAAATGAAATGAATTAATTGATGAAGCCTGATACCCTTTTTTTTAACACTAAAGGCTGGAGGCTGTATCTGTAATAATATTTTTTCCCCCTAAAAAATTAGCAGCTGTTTGCAGTTGTCCTGTTGGCTTTTTGTTGATCCCTTAATCAGCTTCACACAGCAGTGTCTGATCCTTAAATTTATGAACCTCCCCCGATGTGGTGAGAGAGGTAATTACGACTGCCAGAGACTGGAACACGTATTTGTCTTTCTTCCTCTGAAGGGCTCAGTTACTCAACCTGATGCTATTATGTCTGAAAGTGTGTTTATCTGCTTGATAAGATAATTGGCACTCCTGAGTGTTAAAAGTGTACCTTTCTAATCACTCTCTCTGACCACCTGCTGATTTAAACCAATCCCCTCTGCAGCTGACACCAAAAGTATCATCAGACCTCCAAAGAGAATATTCTTAAAAAAAGGCTAATCCACCCATAGGGGTCTTGCAGTAAAACATCCTGAGACTTAAAGGGTGTACTCACACTAGGCCCAGTTTCCACTTATACCGCGCCAAAGCATGATTGTCCCCCCCTACCTATTCTCCTGCTGGTCTGCACTCACATTGCTCTTGGCCCAACTGGGCCTGAGCAGGGTTGCCTCTTGTACATACGTCACCGTGTCGCAACACCACACTTCGTTTACAAAAAGTGGGGTCTCAAAACCAGAACAATGGAGAACAAAACAGAGATCATGACAGTAACTTTACTGCCTTTATGGCTTATTTTGAGTGGTTTTGGCCCTCTAACACTTTTCATTTAACCATTTTTAGTTATGTTACGTTACATCTTGCCTTGCATATCCGTGCCTGTGCATCAGCAACCGTACCATGCCAAAGCCCACCTCATCCAACCATGTCAGGGCCAAGGAAGTGTACCGTGCTTGAGCACTCACACTCATCAAACAAACTGGACTTTGGGAGTCAAACGTGCTTTGATACGGAACGGATTGCCTTGTGTGAGTGCATCCGTAAAAGTACCTCTGCACACCTGTTTGTCTTTGAGGAATATATCAGATGAAAAAGTATGGAAAAGTTCAAATGAGTAGATACGTGTGCTTGCTTAAGGAAAACATCAAATGAAGGCACTGACTGGTGAAAAACCATTAAAAACGTCTTAAATTGACAGTACAGGACCTTTTCCTTTGTTTGATGTGTTCAGTTGATAATATTCAGGTGTTTTTCTTTCCTTGTTTTCTTTTCTGCAGCTCTTTAATGAGGCCTACTGCTGAAAGGCTGCCTACTGCTTTGATCAGTGGCCCATGGACACAGGATTACACTGCTAACACACCACACTAATGGAGCCACAGGGCAAAAAAAAACACATAAACACAAATAAAAGGTTACCAAATATACATGTACTTAGTGCCCACTCCTCCTCTTACAAGCACACAATCCCATTACTCTGTTTTTTGTTGTCATTGTGTCAGAACTTTTCATCTTGCTGCATCTATGGGTGCTGGTCTGGGTCGGCTGAGTGTTCAGTTCTGTGTTGAAGTCTTGCCAAAAGATGATTCAGTGAAAAAGGTCTGAATCTCAGCGCTGACACACAGCCCAACTCTAGGGAATATTGGCTTGAAGCTCCAAACATATGTTGCTTTGTGTAATTGCTTTAATTGCTGTCATTGTACGTAATGGTTGGTCTTTTTCATCTTTCCTAGTGGTGTAGGCATTCTGCTAATTATTTATGTCAGCCCTGAAGCCAAAACCAGCATTTCTCTGTGAATTCAGCCCAGTGGGAACTTTAAATCAGAGTGTTTCTGTATATTATTGATGTGTGTGGGTTTAAATAACTGACTGCAAAGTGTTTATGACAAAGGTTTGAGAAGTACGGTAATTCAAAGGCTCTTCACTCAATTTAAACCTTGACCTGAATCTCTTCTTTGTTTCTCCTGAGTCTTTTGCTTTGATTACAATTCTAATTTATGAACGGTTAAACTACTTTAGTGCTGTACAAAATGTAATTTAAAAAAATCTAAATTTTTCTATTCAGGTATGACACTTACTCCAGCTAGTGGGGGACAGTCCCTCCTCTTCCGAAGCTGGTCTATTCAGCAGAGGCCACAATGTGCGGAAAGATCTATTTGTTTGGAGGTGTGAACAAGGCTGGCGATCAGCTGGGGTCCTCCAGTCCTCCGTACCACTTAAAGGGTACCACTGTATCATTCTGACCTGTTCTTCAGGTGTAAACAAAACTGTTTCAGTCGATGTCTCTCCTGTGCTTAGGTGAAGATGAATCCGAATTCTTGACAAGAAATGATATTGGAAAGAGTGATGATAGCTGTATCCCTGTTTCAGCTTTAATGCTAAGATAAGCTTACTGCTGTGCAAAATGTTGGCACCTAATGGATTCCTGGCACAAAGATCTTTCTGTATTCTTTACAAAAAAAGAGAAAAGTTTTCACAAATTGTGGCATACTGTCTCTGTAGGCAGCACTCAGAGCAGCAGGTGTCAGGGAGAAACAGTGGGTCAAAATGGTGTTTGAATTCAAACATTTCCTGACAGGAAGTTGTTATCATGTCATTTAAACGCCAGCATGGAGGCACTTTTCTCAGCTCTGCAACCCAGAAACTTGCTCTCTGCTATTGGAGTATTTTTAGAGCAAGACAACTGTGAGCCAAATGATCTAATTGTGTGACGTGTGTTTTTGGGGTAAACGCTGAATGCTTTTTAAGAGCTGGTAGAGAAAGAGACAAGACTGGTGAGAAACACACATGTAGAGAGACACAGAGAAACAACATCACCTTACCGCTTGTAAACTGTACACTCACAAGGGTCACAGGTCCAAACACACGAGTGCAAGAGTTATTTAATGAGCCAGGAGGAAACACTGTGTGTTTTCTTTTAAATTGTGTCGAGGACACAGTCATCTATAAGTCTGTCGATGAGTCTGTGTCTGACAGCCAACGAGCCAGCAGATAATTGACAGGTTTAGTCCTCTAGCATTGGGCCGGTGATGATTATAGTAAGCTGGTGAGGAGTGCTTCTCGATCAACCCTCTGCCTTCCTCCATCGCTCTCCCTCCTTAATGTCCCTATTAATCTCTCTTTCTCTCACCTCCTTTTTCTCTCTTGCTGCCTCGCCCTGCTGTCTCATCGACTGACCAACTTTTGGTTTGTGTTTATCCCCTCAATACCTGTAATGCCAAGAGGTTGAGGTTTGTCTCAGTGGCACAATAAGGGAAAGACTTTTATTTGTGCAATATTGAAATTGTATTTCTCTATGAATAATTTCAATTTGAATAATTTCAATTTTAAACAATTGAATCTTTTGGTTGCGAAATTGCTGATGTCAGCAGACCACATCAGATTTCTGAAGAAATTATAGAACAATCCCATACCTACCAAGCAAACCTGTTTCAAGAAAAGTGTATGTATAAATCCAATCACTTTTTAGCATGAAGCTAAGTAAAGAATATAGACCAAAGCTACCAGACCAAGCTATCCATGACCCTTAAAGACACATTTAAAAGTGACCAACAATCACACGTCTTCTGTGACAAAAGTACTAGGAAACACACACACACACACACGCACGCACGCACGCACGCACGCACGCACGCACGCACGCACACACGCACGCACGCATGCACACACACACCCTTACACATTAATATAACTGGTACCATCAAGTAATACACCCAGCAGCATTCCCTACTGACAGACACTCTCCTTTGGCTGGTCGGCTGCAGTGGAAGAAGCTTCAGAAGCTCTGAGCACGGACTGATCTTTCTAGGAATCAAAAACAGAACAATGACTCCCTCAAATAACTGAAAGGCCAAACACTGGGCACAGCATGAGAGAGACATTATGGAGGTGGATGATGAGGAGGAGAAAGTGAGAGTGATGCAGATGATGGAGTGTTTCCATAGATACCTAATAGGTCATGCCCTTCCACATGTTCTCCATCAAACTGAATTAAAGCACATAATCCTCTTCATCTGCCTTTTTCATCCTTTTAGTCTCATTCTGCAGCACATACAAAGATGCTGTGTGGGAAAATAAATGTTGCTGCTCCAATTACTTTGATGTAATCTTATCTATACATCTGGCAACAACAACTGAAGCTTCTTTGTCCTCTTTTCTGATGCTCACGCGTTCTCTTTGCGGGGAGCAGCAGAGGACACCCAGAACCTTGATCATTTTTCTGAGGAGATTTTTTTTGTTGATATTGATGCTAACCAAACGTATACTCACATCTATGTGTTGACAACTGCTGTTTCAGACAGAGCTCTCTTATCTGAACATGTACTTTACACAGTGTTGTAATTATCCAGAGATTTGTGACATATTTGTTTGTGTGTAGTCCTTGTTTTAGTAGAGAATCATGTGTTGATGAAGGAATCACATACTGTATAAGCTGTGAGGCAACAACAAGGTGTTTGTTTAGACATCAGCCTCAAAATGCATCATCACTGTGTGTTTTGTGAGTATTTGTCTTTGTTTGTTACCTGTCCTTGACCTCAACCTGAGGGGTCCAACACTTGCTGACTAAGTTATTTTAGCAGAGTGTGAGAGCTTGCATCAGCGCGTGTTACCCTACAGGGACAGTACTTTTATTATTAAAGCAGTGTTAAAACCTTGTTTTGTTGTATTTGTTTACAAAAAAATAATACGTTTAGAATCGGGATTCTTTAATTTCAGCGATGCAAATTAAGACAGAATACAGACCAGATGAGGATTCAAGAATAGCAAGATTTTCCTCAGAATTATGAAGCTATCCGTCCAAATTGGAGACACTACCCATGAACTCTTTACTGTATCTAAGTGTAGTTTGAACAGAAACAGCCTGGGGAGATGCGAGCAATGCTAGCATTGTTGAACAGTGACAGCAGTCCTTGAGGGCTTGTTTAATAGAATGTAATAAACCTGACCAGGACTTCTCTGAGCACTCAAACCTGCTGCTTACCGCAGGTCCACGAGCGAAGCGTAGGAATCAGCGAGGCTTTCTGTTGGGGAAAAGAGAGAAAAAGTTATCTTTTGAAAGTGTCCTGTTATTAGCCTCAGGCACTGTGCATATAGACAAATAAGTGATCTATGCTTATGAGAGCAAACCCAAAACGTCAAGTACACACATATACATAAACATGTACTGGGAAAGACTGGCAGCAGCATATCAATGAGAAGAAGACAGTAGTAGAAAAAAAAAAAACATGTCAGGGAGAATGTGAGGAAGACCAATCAGAGCGCAGCATTTAAGAGCTCCTAACTACTTACGTTACCTCTCCTGTTCCTCCAATGATGGATGTCTGTCCGTTGTGGCAGAAAACATCGCAGACGTCTGCTCACGGCCGAGTGTCTGTGCATTAATCATGCTGTTTGTAAATTGGCCAGCTGGCAGCTGCTGTCGGTTAAAGGAGAAATTGCTCGTAGTTTGAGATCCACTTTCTCTTCCCACTCAGCAGAATTTTCCAATGAAATCGTTCCACACATACCACTGTATCATTTAATTTCCCATCATATAAAATTCTACAGTGGTTCTGCTTCAAGAAGTCTGTTTTTCTCATACTGTATCAGAATGAATCAGAATGTACATTATACTATTATCTCACATGTTCACTCTTCTATTTCCAATACATGCACAGAGTGTTTCTTTTTCTGTTGTGTTTATCTTTGAAAATCTGCATGACATGCCAGTAGGCATAATGTAATAAACCCTTTAATATATCTGTGAGGCCCAAACATATTGTGAAGTAAAGCACAATAGAGCCAACATGATTATGATCTACAGGTTTTCACTGATTTGCCATCTATCCTGTATTTTTCTTTTTGAGTTGTTGCCTTTATACTGAATTTATGCCGTGTGAGAAAATGACATTTCAACAATAACTCTGTGCTTTCTCTAACAAAAATATCTCTGCTTCTTCCTTTCCCCCCCTCTCCATCTTTTGTTCCCTTCCTCTCATGTCCCTTCTGGTTCTAAAACACTTAAGATGGGGACAGCCATGTTGTTTGAACTCAAAAGGGTGTTCACAGACAAATGATGTCACGGAGGTCACATATACTTCTTTTTTACTGTCAATTGTGAAATCTTTATGATTATTTTGCGCTACTGTTTGGTCTATTTTGTGTATAGGGTGACTTTATCACAGCCTTAGAGAATATGTAATAATTTAATATATTGTAACAGTTTAAAGTGGTACCAATTTAAATCCCAAAAGGTTAAATTAAGTTAACATCATGCTTGTGAAATAATCCGGCCACAACAAAGCTCTTTTCAAGCATTGCTGCTATTGAGCCTGGGCTTTGGCAGAATACAGACGTACTCCGACAGAGCCACAGGAAATAAAGGTGCTTCAGTGAGCCGGTCCCAAGGTGCAGTGTGATGCACACGGGTACCCTTTGGTGTTCTGGCAGCAGAGTTTTGTGGCAGGACACCAAAGAAAACACACACAGACGACACACAGATGACCTTAGCTGTCTTCTACACAGACACGAGGCCTTCGCTGGCTATTGGTTGCAAAACTCAGAGCAACAGAGAGACTCAGTCAGGTGGATGTGTGAGTCATGTCGCAGACGATCAGCAATCAACATAGCTGTTGTATGGTGGTTATTTCATTGAAATAAGTACAATATAATCATATTTGTAAACACATGGATTTCACATCAAATTTACAAATAATACAAAAGATGGTAAAGATATAACAGCTATCTACTGTGCACTGACTGTGAGTCACAGTAAATTGTTCTTGAGATAAATAAAGATTTTCAGTGGAAGCTTTTTTTTAAATGGTAGTTTAAGGGACAGATTGACTGAAAAATACCAGTAACCCTCTTGAAAAATTCTGTTGATTTCCACAACATGTGCGTTTTTGTGCTTAAATAAGATAGAATGAGGATTTTTTATCAGGACAAAGGCAGCTGACTAGATTTGACCCACGGAGACTTGGCTACATAATCCAACAGCCTAATCAGATTAAGATTAAAGTGTTGCTTAATCTTAATTGGTGCATTGATGTAGCAGTATTTCTGTCCTTTAAGAGCTTGTGTAGGAGAAGCCATGATTAATCTGGTAATTGGGTCCTAAAGAGCCATTTAGTATCAGTTTACACAGCTTAGAGGAGCCTGGAAGTCATGAGTCTGCCATGACTCAAATAAAAACTTGCGATTTTGAAAGTTTCTTAAATGTGAAAAAAATGTTTAATAGCTCCCCAAATCATGTGGTTTGCCACATCTTTTAAAGGCCCGTTTATAACGGGAATTGTCAGCCATACCACCCTACTGTATGTCAAGGTTCTCATTCACTCCACATTTGTATCCTAGTCACTTAACCATTTTTTCCCCATTAATTTTTCGTGGCAAAATTTGGAATAGTTATTAGGTAACAAGTGAGGAACTAGGAACCATTAGTTTATGATAAACTAATGTTCAACTAATTGTTGGTTCCTCATTCGTACCTCATTTGTCCCCATATGCTGTTTTTGCCATATTAACAGTTAATGTTTTTGCTGTTTGTCTTTGTTTAATTTTACTTTGTATACATTTGTATGATTGTATGTGTGTTGAACCCCAAGAAGAATAGCCGATGCGTATGCTGGTTCTAATGGGAATCCTACTAAAGGAAAAAAGACAGATATGTGATAACATTCTCTTTATCAAATAGTAATAGAGACATATTCAGATATCAAAATATTCCATCCACATTCAAGAATATAGAGGGGCATTATGGCCACAGACTGCCACATATTTAAATGGCTTATTTTTACACATAAGCCTAACTGTCACTTACGGCCATACCACCCTGAATACGCTCGATCTCATTGGATCTCAGAAGCTTACCTGGTTAGTACTTTGATGGGAGACTGCCTTGGAAAACCAGGTGATGAAAGGTTTTTCTTGTGTCTTTTTTGGCATGAGATGTACTGAACAGAGGCTTTTGGAGGTGTGATCTGTGGCATACAGTATTTCTTTCCAAGGCGCCATGTACAAAGAACTACATGGATATATCCCTGTTTCAAGAGACATCATTTCCTATTGAGTCCTCTATACAGCCTCTGAAAGTTAATTGCAAGACGAATTAAGATTATTTCTGTCATATCCTCTAAACAGAGTAAAATAACACAGCATTGGAATTGGTAAACAAAGAAAAGAAAGTTCTCTGCACCAGTTACCGTTCCCTCTGTTCACTGTATTTTAATATGTTCTGCATGAAAAGCACTGGTGCTGCTAATAACATTAGTTAATGGCTCTGTTCTGCTCTAGTGTCTCAGTAAGTCATGACATTGAGCCAGGACCCTGAAACTAAAGCAACTTAATGAATTCATCCATCATGAATTTCATTATTGACAACTTCTCCACTTACTGCTTATTATGATACTGTGCTGTTATAAAACTTACTGTGTTAACACAGGTGGCCAATAAGACCAAAGGTGAAGATGGGCGGAGCTAAACAGTAAAAAAGAAAAGAAAAAGTGATGTCATCAAACCATATGCACTAATAAAAACGATTAGGTTTCTCTGCCCTCCCAACAATTGATTGATGTCAATCAAACATAAAGTACACTTCCATACAGTCCAAAAAGGAGAGCTAATCAGGTGAATTAAGTGAAAACACCTGTGTGAACGTAACACGGTCCATTACAGAAAGGGGCAACAAAAGAACAGTGAACCAAAGAACCTTGCACGTTATGCCACAGGGTCATAATCTTTAAGGTAAGCTAAATATCTTGGTTAAGCAACAGGTAAAAGCCCTAGAAAGGAATACAAAGATAAGGACAATCTTTTAAAGTCAAAAACTGTTAATTGACGGTACATTCTTTTTCATTTGAGTTAATTGAATTCAACAGCCCTATAAGAGCTGGGCAAATGCTAATACCAAAGTTGTACAAGGAAATGTAATTCTTTTATTTTATATTAAATGTAAATAACTTTATTATTATTATTTTATTGATAATATTTTTGATGTTGTATGCATTTGAGCATTTTGTCTGTTTTTACTCTTTAAAATAACTCCTTTGATAAAGTGTTTATGGAAGAAAAAGTTAGGCTATTAGCTGTTGATAGAACTAATTGAATGTAATATGAATCGATAAATAGCTTCAGTGGCGATTTTTATGTTGACATGTGAAAATGTTTTTTTTTTTGAGCATTTAATTGCTGAATGAATACAAATGCCTTTGTTCAAAATACCTGTGATAAATGGTTATTTCTCCATTCGTAGATATTGTGAGAATTGAACCCCAACTTCACAAAGCCTGGACATGCATACACCTCCGAAACTCACTCACTGGCTTTAATCCTAAGACCCTATACTGTATGCGAACGACGTTTTTATCCATACTGAGGCTGAGAGTCTCCCTGCAGGTGCATGCAATTGCGCGTAGTGATGGATGGGGGCGCTGTAGGACTTGTGTGAACCAATCACAGTGAAAGGGCGGAGCAGCATCATGAAAAATGTGTCTACACGCAGCAATCCTCTCACACACGCAGCAGTCCAAGCAGTCTCTCACATCTCACATTAAACCATCGCGCAGCGAGCCCAGCAGGAACCGTCTGCTAAGTCCTGGTCACTTAACCTGGTGACGTGCAGCCCGTCGCACAGACAGGACACTTACTCACCAGCACATAGCTGCTACCAGCGCACTTTCTTCTTTTGGCTATAGAATGCAACAACAGTGTTTGCGGGATAAAACCAGCATTCCTTCATGAGCAGCGTCGCCGCGGAACAGGGACAAACGCCGGGGGACAGGAGCGGCGAGCGGCCGGGGAGGTAAGCTTTCTTTCGGCGTAGTTGGAAACAGTCGTCACGCTGACTCTCATGTCCGCTTGGGTTAGCTTTGTGTCGTGCAGGAGAGCTTATACAGAACACTGGCACTTGTCCTATGATGAATGAATGAGAGGAGGATCATTGGTTTCATCGCTACCCCCTTGCCGTGCACCATAGCCCACCAAACGCTGTGTCCGACTATCACGTTGTGCGCAAGCGCTCCTGCAAAGAGATGGGAAAAAATGACTTTACGTTTCAGAGATTTATACAGAACACAAAAAGGGTTTCTGAAAAAAGTTCAGTATTAGGGTTATTGACAAAAAGGTCAGGCACATATAGCAGACTTTAAAAAAAAGCGTCTTAAATTTAACTTGTATCAGCTTAATGTAGTATGGAAGATCCTCTATATTTATGACTTAAAGCCTTAACATATGACACAACTACTATGCAAAATAAAATAACTTGTAATGAATGATAAGCAGTTTTACTTGAGCAGCTCTAAATCGTTTAGTTTATGGCTGCGTAGCCATGACATTAATATTCCAAGTGCAAAGATTGGTATTTAAAATCAAATTTATAGCCTTAAGCACATTTTGGTGTGCAAACTCTGCAGTTTGCCTTGGTGTATTTATAAAGTCTAATTATGTACTGCAGATGGACCATTTCTTGTAGCCCACACTCATCCTCCAGACAACAAAGCCTTTGCCATCACAAGTCCTCATGTGTTGTTACAGTGAAGTGCCCTCCCCATGGATGTGAAGTAGATTTCTGGTTATAAGGAACATTTAGCCTTTTACTGGCACCCACAGCCACTGCTGAATGCTGAATCCATCCAGTTATTGCTGCTGCTGCTGCCTGTCCATGACAATGTTTTACTCATCTCCATGTTACATTTGTTTTCTGGCACATGAGAAGGTGTTGATGAAAGAATGGAGTTGGTAATAGCAGTGGTATTATCACATGTAATCTCACCTTCATATTTAGCCCTGTTTATTATCATCTCTCATACCAAACAGCGCACGTGTCAATCGTCGCTGGTCTTGTCACTGAATCCTGTTCACAAGTGTGTAGCTATTTTTAAATAGATGCACTGTCACCCGGCTTAACTCCATGTGTTCCTGTTCTTATATTTAAGTATCTGGTGTTGTTTTAACTGGCCGACCATGCGAGTCAGGAGCCGTACACACTTCCACAATGATGACATTTAAAACCTGGCAAGCTATCATGAATCGGGGCGGAGATTAAGGGCTTTAGTCCTTGTCCTCCCTGAGCAGGCGGGCAGGCAGTCAATCTACTGGGTAACACAATGTATTTGCTCAGATCCGGGGCCGTTTAGCACGGGTCTTGGCTCATTTGCTTCCTCTGACATAGAATTGTCTGGACAAAATTAGAATAAGCAGTCACTGTAGGTGGATGATATTGCATCAGCAGTATTATAAAGAAGTGTGACGTGTGTGTGTGTGTGCGCGTGCAGTACACAGTCTACTTTCCAGGCACGTGTTGAGCTTCTCTTGCAATACACTCAATCAAGGATAATCTACAATATGAAATGTAGTTTAGGTCGACCTGGGGAGCCACTTTTGTCTGTGGAATTTGATTTGAAGTTACCCAGAGGCGTTTCTCCTATTAGAAAAGGCCACAACAAAATGACTCCTGTTTTTACGGTCAGCAAATTACAATGCTGTAGCTCAAGGCTGTTTTTTTCCCTTAGTTTTTGCCTCTGGTGAGGAACTATGAGACGGAAGCTCTAACAATGCTCTCTAGCAAAGGTTTTTGCCTGGGAGTGTTTTCCATGTGACAACAGTCAAAAACATGTTTCCTCAGATGCTGTCAGGCTGCAGCTTGTATTAGATGGAGACATTACCACTGTCTCCTGTTTAAAGATGTACATACACAGTAATGCATCTGTTTATCTGCACACACTCATTCAGCACATTATTAATGGAGACATTCATTCTCGTGATGTTGATTCTGGTGGAGCTGTGTGTATTACAAGTTCAATCTGGACCCACAATTAACTCCAATTTCATGTACATTTTCCAGTAATCATGCACGTTGCACTCACAGCTTATCTCTACCTTTTACTTAATTTCTACAAATAAACTGTTACTAATGTGGATGTTTAACCATTTTCTCAATCATCAAAGAAGAAGCTCTTTATTTATTTTTTTAGGATGATTGTCAGATGACACTTGATTATCATTATGATAACTGTAGGGGATTATTAAAACTGGAGCAAATGATGATTTTACCGCAAAATTGGGACGCAAATTCTTGGTATAGCTATAACTAAATAAATTGGAAATGTAAGGACATTTCAGAATATTTCATAGTCATTCGTCAAAATCCCACCTGTAAGATAAAACAAAGAAGCTGTCCTCGCTAACTTGATGTAACTTACAGTATATCACCGACAATTAAAGTAATGTAATAGTAACATTAATTCATAAGAAAAGCACTTTGAATTGAAACACTATCCTGCAAAGAGCAAATGAGAATATTTATTCCTCTTCCTGTATATTTAAAAGATAGACCCAATGTTTTACCAACAACCTAGTGCTAATAGATCACATTGACCCATTGTTCTGCTGTATTTGAATTATATTTCTGTTCCTGGATCAAAACAATTCTTTGTCTAATAGACTTATCAGTTGGTTTTGTGTGAAATGAAAATCATAACGACAGCACTTTTTCAGAAGACTAGAAAAGCTATACAAGCCCAAGTCCATTGACCCTTTTACTGCTGTAAATTGTTCTGATGTGGCCCTGAATCAACATCAGTCAACTCAAGTCATTGATAAAAATCCAGACTCTTATGAAGGAGACTGTGAGGATGTCCTGGTCATGTTTATCACATTAGCACAGGTACGGGCATGTTGGCTAACCAGTAGAAAGGAGGAGTGCTTGATCAGTCTTCATGAGTGTGTTGGCTGGGTACAACTTTGATGTGAACATGATGAAAGTGAAAGGGGGAGACCATGATGTGATTTTTTTTGTAAGACGAGGCTTATTAAGACCATCTTTTCTTTTTTTTTTTTTTTTTTTACCATCAGAGGCTTTGAAATTAATGCCTGTAAATAATTTCCAACTTAAACAACATTGCTAATGTTGGGACATAAAGATGCTGCTGTTAACTTTCAGCCATACACATTAATACTATTTGAGGAAAATGTATCCCTGTGTACTAAAAGGTGTGAGAGCTTTATTTCATATGGACATAAAGCTGGATTTGTTCAAAGTTCAAGACTTTAGGGAGAAATATTTATTTGACCAAGAGGGCAGAATCAGTCCTCTGCTATTCCCACAGCATTGTTTTGGTTTTGGCTTGTGGCCGTGATATCTATGCTTGAATATGCTGCGGAATATTTAGAACCAGAGGTTATTAAAAAGCATGATACACTTCTGTGCACTGATCAAAAGGCCATGAGCGAACAGTGTGCGTCCTGAGCTTTTAAGAGATCAGTGAACTATGAACAGCAGTCTCTTCAGCTGCCCTCTTGAACACAGTCACTGAAGGACCGGTGATGCTGGTATCCTATTTCTTAAAAGCCTTCGGTGTCCCTGTTCAGAGACCCGAATGGTCTCAAAATGCACTAATCTGTAAACCTCCTATGACTGTGGAAGTTAGAAGCTCCCTTTCAAATGTTAGTTTCTGGCACAGAAAACGTGTTATTTAAAGAAATGTAACACAATTTTTAAGATGTTGCATAACTTTTTAATATATTAAAGCTTATATTTTTGGATTGTAAAATGTGATTTTTTTTTTAATGAATATCAGATAAACTATTTTTGTAAGCATATACAGTATTCTGTTCATTCATTAGATGTAATTTATTATAACATACAACTTACAGCATTAAAGGTTTATAGTAGTTGAAAATGTAGTTTTAGGCCTGTTATAGTTTCAGCCGCTGATCACCTACAGCCAGGGGCCATGTACCAGAAAAAGACCTAATTTTTGATTCATCCATAGCTGTTTTGAAATATTTAGCTTCTGTAAAATTAAACCTATTTAGCCTCTTTAAGGAGAAAAAATAAACTATTTTCCTCATAATTCATTACCCACACAAATAGTTTGACTTGACATGCATGGGGACACTGGTTTGGAAGACTTTGGTTTGGACTCGTCTCGAGGCCCTTGCAGTCTGTGCGGCTGCTGTGTGGTGAGGGGCTCCATGAGGGAGCCTGTTGACTAAATACTCAGATTTTTTTTTATGTTATACTAAATTATCACACCTTTTTTTGGTATGGTTGTACAACACCAAGTCAGTTTAACCTCAGGGATATCAGTCTGTCCATTTAGGAAGCACAAGGGGTTTTGAATCAATGTCACCTGCTTTGGTGAAAGTGACGGGTGCAATGGAAAGGCAAAATCCTACCTGGGTTATACCTCTCTAGTCTTTTGGTCTGCCAGTGTCCTTTTCACTACTGGTTGCATGAGGCAGTAAATGCAGACCACTCAGGTTTCACAAGTAGTCCAGCTCCTCTAGGATGGCACGTGTAGTAGCAAGAATGTTTGCTGTGTCTCCCAGCACAGTCTCCAGACCCTGAAAGAGATACCAGGAGAGCTGACGAAGGGCCTCAACCCAGCAGCAGGACCAGTATCTTCTCCTCTGTGTGAAGGATCAGCAGGAGCACTGCCAGAGCCCTACAAGATGGACTGCTGCAGGCTACTGGTGTACCTACTTCTGACCAAACTGTCAGAAACAGACTCAATGAGGGTGGCTTGGGGGCCAGCCGTCCTCTAGCTGGACCTGTGCTCAGAGCCCAGCAACATGCTGCTGTATTGCCAGAGAACACCAGAATTGGCAGGTCTGCCATTGGTGTCCTGTTCTCTTCACAGTTGAGAGCAGGTTCACACTGAGCACATGTGACAGGCTTGAAAGAGTCTGGAGACATTGTGGTGGACGTCATGCTCCCTGTAACATCATCAAGGAAGACCGACGGTGGTGGTTCAGTGATTATTCAGGGAGGGATGTCCTTGGGGGTTGGCACAAACTTCTATGTCATAGCCAATGGTACCCTGATCCTTAGAGCGATTGTCAGACCTTTTCCTCGAAAATGTGTTTAACCACAACATGCCTACTGGTTAACATGTTACACTATTAACCTCATTTTAAAATGTCAAGGTTAATTATTCATAAAGACTCAAAAACAAAGTGACACCTGGTGCACCAGCTCTATGTGCCGTGCTTATCAAGAGACAGGCGACGCTACATTAGCTTTACTTAGGTAGAGGGCCGCTGCAGCGAACCTTTGTCTCCAAGGATTTCAGCTAAGAATGACCATGGAGTCCATGTGATTTTATACATTAGTAAAGTTATGAAGTTAATTAATACATACACTACTGAGTCACATTATAAGTTGTTGTGTTAAAATGAACACAAGTTGGATCAGCCTGTGATTTACATTTTTTTCTTTGATTTTCGATGTGATTTCTGAATCCAGCCGTCAATGTGTTGATGATTTTGGTTTCCATTGACCATTGTTGCGTCATTTTGTTTTCAACAAATGATACAATGTACATCAGTAAATATGTTCAACTTGAGTAATTCATTCATCATGTTCTGATTTAAGTGTACCCTTCATTTTTTTCTGGACGGCACACCTGGTTTGCTCCATGGACAGCATGAGAGATGGGAAGGAAGAGAAAATCCAAACTTTCTTGTAGCTCCTAAACACAGGCACAGCTACAGCCATGTTTAGTTGTTTATGCAGACTCCCATTAAGCCTAGCTGCAGAAGTATTTCTGCTCAGCCGCTCTCTGACAGTCACAGCTCCCCTGACATCTCCTTTATGAACCTAAGTCATTTTAACAAGGTGTAGTTTACTACCTTATCTCTACTTTGGAACAAACATCTATAATGAAAACATTAAATCTATTCCCGGTATGTCTGGGCTGTTAAAAATGCAAAATCTACTTGGCATTATCAGAGAGTGCAAAGGCCCTTAGAAAGACATTGATGTATGTAATAATTTATTGGAAATAAATAAATTAAATCGGCTTGGAGGAGAAGCTAAGCTTAAAAGAGATCTAGTGGAAAAGGTTTTGTGTGTTGAATGTCAGACTCAAACCAGCTCTGTCCGTTTGATGGAAACCAGACTTCACATTACTTTAAGAAAATTCACTTGAACTAATTTCTTCTGCCTTCTTGTCACAAGCGTGGGAAATATACAATTTGTGTAATGCTGTAATTACAATGTGGAGTATTTTCCTTTTCTTAGTTTTTTGTCTTTGTGTATACAAGAGAAAAAAATTAGACTGTGAAAAATGTTTTCCATCTAGAATGCTTTCCAAGTAATTGTATATAGAGAGAAATTACCAGAACTGAGAGCTTTTTGTTTGCATGTATCTGGTGATAAAAAGCCTCCTTAATTCCCCAACATGTACTTTAGTGTGAGTGATCGGCTCATTCTGCAACTGTGAAACTCACAATCGTTTGTCCCCGCTAAGACATGAATATGAAAACAGTATCTGATTTACATACTCATCGCAGGGTGAGTTGAAAGGTGGCTTTTGAGTTGAGTTGATCATAAATCAGTTGTTTGCAGGAGGTGTGATGTGCATATGTAATATAATCATATTAACAACCTGTTTGTCTTAGCCTGCATGTGTTCTTCCGAGGACTCTATAAAATATTGGCCGACCACTTACCGCTGCGTACAAGCACTCCAGTTGTGATTAATGTTGGCAGTAAATCTTCCTTGTTTAAATACCTGCAGCAGAATGACCAGGGTCATTGATGTATTTATTAATAACTGTGTGGCATCTGACAGAAAATAATAATGTCTAGCTGTGGTTATTTAACTTCTCTTTACTTCCTCACAGTTCACTGGAGTAGACTTAAAGTCAGGCGATGGCTGCTCATATCTGCAGCAGGGTGGATTGAATGAACTCCTGCTAGGACACACATGAAGGTCGATGTTTCTGCTCGCATCATTTTATTTGTTTTGTATGTGTTGCGGTGTGTTTTTTCTCTCGTCTTCATTTGGCTATGGTGTTAAATGAACGCAATAACAATGAACGTGAATGTGATAATGATAATAGGACAGCCGTTGAAGGTTGTGTTGTAAAGATAGCTTTTCTCATCACTCAGTGCCCGTGGGCCTCAGCGTGATTTTATAGCCTTCTCGAGTAGACTTTTTTTTTTTTTCTCAGCATTTGTGAGGCAGGCCTCTTCGTTCTGCCTGTGCTGAACTGAATTAATTGAAAAAGAAGCTTTTAGATTTTATGGGAGAAATCTTTCAACTGTAGTTACTCCAGTCAGTGGGCATTTGATGGTCTGGTTGACAAAGATTGCAGTCTTAGGAGTAGACCCTTACTTTGTTTTCATATAAAAAAGCATAAACCTTCACCCTGACATTGATAGTTCACTCTGAAATTATCCTCAGCATCCTTTTTTAATGGAGGATATGGACGGCAGCCATGTTTGATTGTTAATGGCGTTTCTCTATCTCTTGGGCCTTATTGGTCTTTGCTGATTGCTTAGCACTCTGATTAAGAAATGCTATTTAAATTAATGTATCATGCTTCCAAGTGTTTTTCACACTTAGACAGCTCCTGGCTCCTTCCACCACTTGATCATTTTTTTGATGATTTATAACCTGGCTTCATTTTGACAAGTTTACAATAACGAACTCTGTATGTGCTGCGAGCCTGAGATATTGGCTTCCTGTGTGAGATAAACTGAAACTTGTTCTTGCTAATCTGTCACATAGTTTATTGTTTCACTCTAATCCAGATTTATGTTTCAGAATGAGTCATATCTATCTCCTATAAATAATTGATACATCTGTAAGAAGTGACTTTGTTTCTCATTTAAGATATCATTCAGTTCTAACCTAATAGACACCAACTGTATTTTCTTTCATTGTGGATAAGCTATGACTTAATCAGAGGAAGAGGAAACAAAATCTAAATCAGTAGGGAGAATTCAATGAGGTGTTTAATGATTGAGTTTTGTGTGGAGATAATGTAAGACTTCTCTAATTTCATGGAAAATTAAACTTTTTTTCCTATCAGGGTTTGAACTCATTTTGTGGTGAAAAACAACAAGAGGAGAGACATTTCAGATTTAGAAAAAACAGCAGACGTGAGCTGAGAGCAGCCGACAATGCATAACTGGTTTTCCTAAAAGCCCTGAGTCTTGAAGGTAATTAAAAAGCTATAACTCCAACTCCCATCAAAGTTTAATTATTAATAGGGAAAATAAGTCATCTGTTCCATCCTAACTGAAAGAAGATAGTCAGTGTCGAGCTGTTGTAATGTCCGAATGTGTTCAGTTTCATTCAACTGTCTCTCCTCTGTGAGCAAGAAGTATAGCTTGATAATTAGCTTATGAGCTTATGCAATGAACATTCAGTTGATCTTGGTGTTTGTATCCAGTGAACTGTGGGTTTGTAGGATTGAGCCAGTGAGGTGATCAGTCATGTGAGCTTGCTAGCGTAAGCCACGTTCAGCTCCCATGCTTCTTAAGTGCGTTTATCTTTTTGCAGAGCTGTTCCCAATGAAGAAAGAAGGAAATCAGCAGCGTGTGGGTAGTTGGAAGGTAACAGCTGCACCCAGTGTCCTTTTTATACTGTTCAGAGTGTGTCATTTTTATTCAGCTGCCCAGTCCTTATTGGTCAGCAAGGTGCTTAATGTCGCTGCTCCAGGAGGCAACCAGACATTTATTAGATTCTTGTCGGATGTTATCACAGAGAAAGTGAATTTGTGGGAACACATCTCCTGGATGTTGCAGCTGACTGTTTGATTGATGGATAAGAAAAAAATATCAATGAAAGAAAAGCAACAGACGGGGTGACATGATGGCCTAGCAACCTCCTATTTACTGAGGCCCTAGTTCTCCAAGTGTGGCAGCCCGGGTTTAAGTCCAACTTGTTGCTTCTGTCCAACATGTCATTCCCATAGACTGTAAATATTAATGGACGAGGCTTCAGTGACGTCACCAATCTCTTACTGTAGGGGGCTTTGGAAGCCTGAATAATTTTTCTAAAAATACTGTCTCAACCAAAACTTTCAGTCAACTTAACAAGAGGCTGAGAGCTGAAGCTGAAGCAGGTTTTAAGCCCCCTGACAAACCATTATTTCACGCCCACCTGTCAATCAGGTCAGCCACACGCCTTATTGTGAAGAACACTTTTCCTTCATGAAATCAAAAGGGATGAGTTATCAAAAAAATTCACACCCTGTACAGTGTGTGCTGATTGAGACGTGAGCTTATAAGACCTATTTCACTTTTTTAAACCAGGCTGTAAACATGTTAATATCTGCTGTAAAAACTGGCTTTTTTTAAATGGGTGTTTGTGACTTCTGGTGCTTCTAAAGCCAGCCTCAAGCTGACACTCCACGAACTGCAGGATTTTGCACTTAAGCATTGGCTTCATTTTACAGCACCGAAGGTTGCCGCTTGGTCAATACCCAAAAATCAATCTTAAACAGAAAAGGTGGTCACTTCAGATACATTTGGAGACATGGGGAAAACGAGCAATGAAGCCATTTGACATACTTACCCAGAATGCATTGCAGTTTACAACAATGACGGCCTATACTTTTAATTTAAATGTTCTAATTTTCTCATAATATGAAGGGTAACCTGTAAAAAGAAGGAAAGACACTTGAAACCCCTGAAGTTCTCTTTTATCCCGAGGAAGTGGGTCCTTTTTTCTCCCTCAAGCTTCCTTATGTTCTTCTATTGAAGTAGGAACCTGACTACATTTCCCAGAATGACTTAGTAGAACCCCCAGAGAGCATACATAAATATATTGTGGGTTTTTGTAGGTTCAGAGAAAAAGCAGTGATTTGATCCTGGTAAAGGCAGAGTCTGAGGTTTTCCAACTAGGAGGATTCACAGTCTTTGTTGCTGCAATACTTTGTGGTTATAGAGGCTCTGAATACGAATGTTTTGAACCCGATCTATGAAAGAAATCAGTCTTTTATTTACCACATTGGACAGTATTCCTGTGTTCAATCATACCTCAGTGACAGTCCTGTAAAGGGCATTTTTAACAGGATTCTTTTTTGTTGCTGGTGCTTGTGCTGAAATATGTCATTGTACACACAAACAGAGAGCACAAAGACAGAGATGTGGTGACTTCCAAAGGCTGCCACCGCAGCACTAGTTTCAAACACTAGTGCTGTTCTTGTATTTGACAATGAAGGCCTTTGAAGTTTCATAGCCGATGACAACTGTCTCCTTTGTTGTCATCTTAAAAAGAGCAGAGATTTTAGTTTTACTGATAATTGTAGTTATTTTTTTATTTCCACTTAGGAATTCATTTACTACCGGTCCCTGAGAGCTTTCCCAACTACAATATACCTTCACTTTGAGTTTTTCCACAGCCGCATTATCCAATATGGACCTGTGATGTTCTCTCAGGACAGATCTAGTGAAACGTGAGTCTCTGTGGAGACATTCATCTTTTCTCTAGACCAAAAATTAACTTAAAAATCTCTTGATGCATATTGTTCCTCACATGAATGGGTCGGGGGGTTTTTTAAGTTCTTTTTGATTGAAAGCGTGTCTGATTTTACTCGTCATGAACAGATGGTGAGCTCAAGAACATTAGGGCCAGGCTTACGGACATTTTCTTTACATTTTCTTTTTCACGGCCTCTTCATATTCACCAACTGTTACTGTTTCTGCAGGTGCAGACGGAGATACTCCAAAGATCTCATTTGTCTGTGATGAGCATCCTCACCCACCAGAGACCAAAGGTACGGTAAGCTGTGAAGAACTCATTATACTATGTCCCAATAAACATTTGATTATGCAACAGGCAAACCACACAGTGTGATACAAAAGCACATTATGTTTATGAGTCAGTCATATTCTGTCTCATTTTTTAAGTGTATACGCATGAAAAGTGTTTTGGAGCATCCCAGTTTCAGTAATTGTTTGCACAATATGATTATTAACTTAATAAAATATTAATAAAAAATGGATTCAACTTTTAAAGAACAATAAATAAAGTTGTCATAGCAGACAAACTCCACTTTCTCACTTTTAATATTCAGTACTTGATCTTTCGATACACTGTATTCAGTCTGTGCTGTTGGCCTTCTTAAGGGCACTCTCGCACTATGCAAAGCTGCTTAAGCACGGTACGGAGCATCTGCACATTGGCGAACAACACAGAGAACATGACAGCTACTTTACTGACTTTGTGACTTATTTTGAGTCATTTGAGTCAGAAACAGTCATAACACTTGGGGATTTCTTGACAATGGAAGCTGGGATTGATTATACTTCATGTCCATGTTGTCGACTTGTGCTTCTGCATGAGCAACTGTACCGTGCCAAAGCATACCACTTCCAGCCGTGCCAGGGCTAAGGAAGTGTACTGTGCCAGAGTCACGGCACGAAGCACTCACACTAGTCAAACAAACTGGAATTTCGGGATGAAGCGTGCTTAGACAGAGTACAGATAGCCAAGTGTGAGTGCGCCCTAATTGGGGGGCGATGCACGGAGAGACACAAGGAAACCAACTGAAGGAAACACAAAATGAGGACATATGTTTGAAGAGACATGAGACATAATTTCCCCCGAAGCGTTTGTGAGGACTGTGTTAGCTGACCACTGCTAGATCAGCTGTCAGCTGTGCAGTCATGTTCACTCTGCAGTTCACTCTTATCATTTGATTAAAATACACACTGTAACAGTGTTTATAAAAGCCGGACATTGTTCAGAATAAGCATGCAACTTAATTGGCATGATAATAACGCAAAAAGTGGAAAATATTTGTATTATAATGATGGCTTTTTTGCTCCTTTTGATTTTAAGATAAGATGAACCTTTTTTAACCTCAAATTAAGTGTTTGTTTGATGGTGAATTAGAAAATAAATCAAATATAAAATTTGGGACTGCTGCACTTGATTGATTTTATGAATGTTATGCTCAACATTTCTTTGGTAATAGTTTTTTTAATCACAGCTGGGGCTGCACACTTTTTAGAACTAAAGTATGTTTGTATATGTTTCAACACACCCCTTACTGTCTGATTTAAGTCTGTCTTTTCTCCATTATTGTGGTGTTGTGAAGTGTCTTTATTATCCAATCAGTGGCAGCATCCAATCAATGAGTGATATCGAGTAAAGGGGGGCGTGTCTGTCAGTTTAAAGACTACAGCAAAGGCTGCTCACATGTACCCTTGCTTGTATTATCTGTTTTTGTTTGATTGTGAAGCACTTTGTGACGTCTGCTCTTGAAAGGTGCTATATAAATAAACTTTACTTACTTGCTACGTACTTGCGCATCACTCGTCAGATTTCCCTCCTCTCCTGTGAGCAGCTTTAGGAGCTTTGGAACAATCCTCAGTATGACGGTCCCAGAACTACCTCCAGCTCTAACGAGTCCCGAGGAAACAGATATTGATGGAAACATGGAACTAAAGACATTTGTAAAGCTTAGCTTTACAAAAGCAGGCCAGCAATCTTTAAGAACAGTCAGACCTCAAACAGGCTAGGTTGGAATTGAAATGATCTCCCTTATTCCAGTTTTAAATTTAAAATAAAGTCAAACACGGGGACGTAGTGCGAAGCATCACCAGCTGTCCATCCATCTATTCAACCTGAAATCCTGTCAGCCATGGTTTGTCCGGGCCCTCTGTCACTAAAGCTTTATTTCCTCTTTGGTGAAGATGCAGCCTGCAGCCTGATGATATCACACAGACATTTAAGGTCTCACAGTGAGTCTGTCGTCATGTCAGTCTGTCTTATTTAAGAATATCTTCACCTGAGTGTCCCCTTGTGCTGCTCGGCCTCCATGCGAGCGCTGCCACTTTGATTTTTATATCGTGTGTCTGTGCTGAGGCCATGGAGAGACGTTATGACATGACCGTTCTCTCAAAGATTGGTGTCATGGGTTTCAATGCTGTCCTATGATCTTGTTGTTACTCTTAATGTCTCAGACACACTTTAGCTTGGATAAAAAACTGTGTGTCTTCAATAAGAAACTTCTAGCGTATTTCGTTTATTATTCCTATTATATAATATTGTTTTTTTCCCAAAAACATTTTTCTTATCAGTTCTTACATTCTGACAAAAAGGCATTCCTCTATTTCAATGTAACGTACACACTGATGCAGATAAGATGCATAAATGAGCCTTTCGTGCTGTATTGTGCAACATCTATGATTCATTCATTTGCTGCTTCTTCCTCTTTGGTTCTTGCAAAACTTGACTGAACATTTTAAATATTTTCTGCTGACTTAAGCTGTTTTTTTTTTTTTTTTGCACAAAAATCTAATTTCCTTTCCTTTGTCCTTCTGGGTCGAGCTGTTGCACAGAGCCAGCAGCTTCCTGTTCAGCATCAGTTCTATGACACTTTGACATTGTGAGCAGCAGCAGTCTATCTATCTGCTCTGTCTGCTGTCAGTATTCCAAAGATACATTTGAAAGGAAGCAATTTCTATGCCTGCCATGAAAACTCCTTTTTAACCTTCATTACATCGCTGATATGTGATGGACCAAATGTCTTCTGCTAAAATTAATTTCCCAACAGGGGCTCTTATTAAAGAACTCAAACTGTCCACACATGATAAGAAGGTACATCTGTCTGCAGGATTACTCTAATTGCTGAGTGTGATCCGCCAAATTTTTATTTGGATATCTTCCTAATGTTGACATAAGCCTTAATGGCCATCTGCAGAGTGCAACCACGTCTCTGTCCGTACATATGTAGTGGACATTAGATGTTTAATGGAGTCTCACACGGCTGTTCATTAGCATGTCTAGACGTGCCAAGGCTCTGCTAAAAGGAAGAGAAAAACTGAAAGTGCATTTTTTCACCTGAACAGAAGCTGAGAGGCTGCTGTCAATTCTGTGAATAGTTATTGCAGAAGTCTTTCAGCAAAGATGCGAGAGCTTATACAGACATTAAGTAGCTCAGCGATTGCGGGCATGCTACAGGTAATTTGCTGCTCTACATTAAGCAGAGCTCTTGAAAAAAATAATGTTTTTTTTCCCAGCTGCTGATAGGTCTGAATGATCCAGTCAGGAGGCTCTGATCACACCTCTTGTTCTGCAGGATATGTGTTTGTTGCACTTGGCCAAGACACACATGTAGTGCAGATGTCAAAGCAATGCTGTAGAAGCTTCACAGTGGTTAACTCAAACGAGTAAAATGTACATTCCTGCACCATATGTGTTTTCCCTCAACTGTGCCCCAAAAAGCTGCTTTCAAAATCCTCAACCATTGCTCAAGAAAATACAATCAGCGTTCAGTTTAAGCTCCTGCTCTCTAATATGATCAGAATCAACTCATCTCAACTGATCACAGAACTCCAAATACTGAGATCAGTAAAAATGAAAGCTAGTAAAAATTGATTTTAAGATTGCAACAGAAGGTTAAGGGTTGAGAATGTGAGCAGGAAATCTGTGCAGTGTGCAGTAAGCGCCCGGTGCCTGGTTGTCTGAGGTGTACTTGAGGTTCCAGTTGAGCAGGTGTGGTTAGCTTTGGAGAGCAGCTGAAGAAATAACAGAATCCTTCTTGACACATACAGTACCAACCTCCTCCAAATATACTGACCTTCTGTGGAGAGAACAGTTGATGAAAAGAGGAACAAATATGCGAGAGAACAGTGGATGAAAACGCTGCAGCTGTCTCACAGGAGCTGCTTCAGATGCTCCTGCAGATTGATCTGACAGCACACTGTGGGATTTAAGCTGGGTTTTTTTTGCTAACAGTTTGGTCTACCTCCTCTGCTTTCTGTGAAACTCACAACCACCCACTGAGATCAGATTAAAGCAGACATGTCGAACACAACACCATTGAGTCGCAACTCGCAAGCCTGAAGCAAAGCATGCTGGGATGGAGAGACACATATGGTGCCCTGCTGCTCCATATGAGCTGAACTGGCAGCTGATTTAGATGGTCTTCTGCATGTTTGGGTTGATAATGAGGTCCATCACACCTGGGCCAATAACATTTTATATTGGCTGGTGTTTCTGGATCAGTACTTCATTTTAAGCAACTTTTTTTTTTTTAAGCAAACTTTTTTTAGATTTCAATGTTTTTAGATCTAAAATGTCTTAAGTCAGAGTGAAAGATGGAATGAGAGCCAGTTTTTTTTAATTGGTAGTAGATTTCTCTTATTTTTTCCACACTTACTTTAGCCCACAACATGTCTCCTCCGACACAAGTTGGCATCTCTTCGTTAAAAACCTGCCTCGCAAAACCACCTGTGGATTTTTAAAATGTGTCTAAAATATCTGGACGTCAACTTTGTTTTACCTAAAAACAAAAGTACTCCCACATATTTTTGGAAAGTCTTCACAGGCACATATCCCTAACTAGTAGAAAAATATATGTTTTTATGGGGCTGTATGTATTTTTATAACACAATTTGATTAGCTCTGTTTAAGCAAGAACATTTTGAATCAAACGTAGAAAAGTTGTTATGCAGGAATGCTAAACTAAGTTCATTTGTAGCTCAACTCTCATGTCCACCCCTTATCTTGGTTACACCTGAAATTCAATTTAGTTTGCCAAACTTCACCCTCCCAATTTTTATTTATTTTTTGCTTCCCCATGGAGAAAATGTGAAACTTTTTTAGCAAAAAGTTCCCCTCTGGAGACTTACGTTTGGGACATGCCAGCAGTGATTCCAGCACATCCAAGCTTCCTCAGCCACTTGTGGATTGAGATGAGACTCTTGTTTTGATTGCAGAAAAAAATCAATAGCCATTACAGTTGGGAGAGAGAGACCACTCTCCCTGTCAGTGTGACCCTTCCTGACGGCTGTCGTCTCGCTTAATTGCTTTGCTAATATCATACCCACTCAGCCTGGATCTGGGTCAGCAAGGCCCCTCTGCTGGAGCTGACTGCAGGCTGTCCTTCATCGTCTCCCTCCTCTCTCTGCCTTTTTTATTTTCTCCTTCTTTCCCCTTTAGGCTCACGTCAGTAAGATTAAAAACAAACAGGACAATGAGAGAGACTTATTGTTCTTTGTTCCACTATGACATGCAGTTTTGATTGTTCGAATCAGAAACATTTTTATTTCCTGGCAGTAGAAGGTCATTCATGCATCCTGCTCTATTTTGGGATGAAAATGGTCTCACCAGAATTTACCTTTTATATCTCCCTCAGGTGATGTAGGTTCTCCTTTTTCTTTGTCGATCATCTTACTGATGGTACCACCTTAAGGAGCAGTATTATTAGTTTTAAAGGAAGCTATTTTACTCAGTAGAGATCCAAGGCAGACTTATATCACTGTTGTGTCAACCAGTCTGACATAAAATCAAAAGATGTTGCAGTTTGAATAAACACAAGGTGTAATAATCTTTAGATCTTAGTTTCAAATCCTGTAATCATTTTTTCTCCTTTTTCTCCCTCATTAATATAAAAAAGCGTAATAAAGTCTGGAGTACATTCTGATGTTTGTTCCAGACACGGCTTGTTACTGTGTCACATCAGTCAATAGTTAAATGACTTTCCTCTCTAAAAAAACATGAACGTTGTTTGTATAACAAAATTCTTACTGATATGAAACTTCACTTTCTCACACAGCTGTGTCCCTGTTTCTGAGGGAGAGTATGTTATTCGAGTGTTGGGGATAAGGTAAATTCTTGCCTGCAGTTTGTCCATCCTTGTGTCTACAGGCAGCCATTTTTTACTAGTTTGCAAAATACAGACAAGGGACAAAGGGCTAGTAATTGTGTCAGCGGCAGAGCTCTGAGCCAGGATCTGTCAGGACCTCATACTTTCCCTCAGCTACCGCGTTTAATGGAGCGTGTAAGGGCAAAGTTGAGGTGCCCCGGTCTAGGCTCCGTTCACACAGCTTCCCGTCCTTCTCTGATAGGCTCAGTGGGACAATAAGACTGAGGTGGAGCAGCTGGAAAAAGCATTAGTGGAAGACCTTTAATGCATTTTTCCCATTTCAGCCTCACTACCCTCTGCTTGCTTGCATAAGTAGACACCTTTTTTGTGAACTACAGCAATAAAACCCAGTTTTTGGCTCAAGTAGTGTTATTAGACTCAGTATAAATGCTACTTAATACTAGTAAGGTGCAACATTCACACTTTCAGGTATGTATGAGTATTTAGAAGCTGAAGTTAATGGTCTGCTGAAACCAGACAAAGTTTTTAAAACATCTCCATCCCCTGGTGGGCTGTAATCTTTGTGTCTCTTGGATTGCAGTCAAAGATTAAAAACTGTGGAAACAAATGATTTCTTCATACAAGTGAGAGTCCAGCTGTCACCTAAACTGTTTGCTTTGGAGGATCTTGGGAAGTGAATAGAAGCAGACCCTCTGGGCAGCACAATGTCTGTTGTTTTGGAGCTACTCTTGGTGGGAATAAAGCCTAGATCTCACAGATCTGTGGTGTCACTGTTCAAACCTCATCCAGATTTGGTACTAATGAGCTTGAAAACCTGTTCCCTCTCACTGAATTTCATTATTGTTCAACGCATGCCCTGCTGCCCTCAAGATAACAGAGTTCAGACTTCATTACCAACACTGAGTTTATTATCTGCTTTAATATGCTCAACCGTGATACAGCTTCAAGCAAGTCAGAGCACCAAGCATGTAGACTAAAATATCAAGACAAATTATAAATGCACTGAAATGGAATATGGATGTCTGATCACCCTGACATGTACTTTCTGTTGATTCTTTGAATAACTTTAAAACAGCTTCTGAGAGAGAGAGGGAGATAGAGTGCTCATAAGGACAACAAAAGCATGTAACAAAGGGCATCATTGTAAGAGTACTTGTTTTGATAGGTGCATCAGCCACCAAGAACTCACCTCTCACAGGAGCATCATCTGTAGCTTCAGTGTTTGCCCCACACTCCCAATCCTATTCAAATGTGAACACCAAAACAATCAGATAAGAAGACAGTGACATGAACACTCTGAGGTTGAATCTGTGAGTCAGATATCCTCCTTTGCTCCCCTGAATCCTGGTAAACACATTTTTGAAGATGAGCTTGTTGAGAGGTGTCTTCTTCACTATGCAAGACCACAGCCTCACAGGGGAAAATAAACAGCCGTATCTGGGAGTGCAGATGATGACAGGTCTGTATTACAATGATCTTTCTATTGCTTTTTAAAAAGGCGTCGTTTATTTTTCAGCCTGGATTCATCTGTAAATAGTAGATGTATATACTTGCAACCAACTGCTAGTTATCACATCTGACATCACCAATTGACTCCCATCAGTCTGTGGATAGAAGTCGCTTCACTGACTACAGTGTGAGTGTCTGAAAGGCTGAAAAACCCTCCAACCACACAACACAACAGCTTTTGTAGATTTGTGATATTCAGGCGCTTCTGTGTTCAATGGTTCACGTCAAACTACGGGATGTGTTGTGTCAGAAAATACTTAAAAAGCAATGGAAGAAAATGAAAAAGCTTGATTAAACCAGTTTTATATGCAGAGCTGTGGGGAAACACTGGATGAAACAAAATAGTTTCAACTGAAATAGGTCGTTATTCACAGTGACATCAGCACGTTCATCTCTGGGTCTTTATTTGAACAGGAGAATACATTTCACTTCCTGTATGTTGTAAATATCCTGAAGTGTTTAAGTAGGGCTGGGCGATATCAATTTAATCAAAAAATGGGGTTTGTGGCTAATCAAGATTTTCTCTTAAACTCACTTTGCCTCTGCCCTTAGTCTCCAATAGTTCACATCCTCCCTCCCTCCTCATCTACTTCCTCCCCCTTCTACTTACAGAGTGGCTGGGTGAGCCTTAGGCATGTGCCATCCAGCCACAAGTAATCCTGATTCTTATCCTATTTCAATATTGCAATGACTTCACCTGCAGAACACTTGTATGAAATTGGTATTTAATGGAACATTTTTCTTAAGTCTTCGATCATGTTAGATAGATGTGTCTTAAATAATATTGTGTGATCAGACTAATCGGTCAGTCGTGTATTAAGTCTGTGTCAGGCAGCTTTAAGTGATCCTTTTGAGGTGATCAAGTGAGCGTCACATTTTGGACAACAATCTTACCTCAAGTCCTCAAGATGATTTCATTTTGTAAGGGGCGAAGAAGGAAGATATTAGATGTCTGATTAACCTGAAGGTTGAATCTAAAGCAATGGCATTTATTGCTCTTTAAGGGATTAGATATACGCAAGTGTTTTGAATCTTTAAAATGTGTGTAAAAAAATGAAATGGGAAGCCAGGACTTCACGCTGTATGACCTAGTTAGTCATCCCATTCAATTTATTTTTTCCCGCATAATTAGTCAGCACCATCACATTACAGCTAGTCCCCACATGAACGTTCTTGCTTTGTGCAGCTGTGTTGCTTTATTTTCCTCTCAGTTGAGATAAAACTGGAAATTCACCTGACAATTTCCAGTTTATTACTGCTGTGTCCAGGTAGTCCCTGATCAAATTAACCAATGTCTATGAACCATTGCTGGAGAGTGTTTGAGCTTCCGTCAGTGGCTGGATCATTGTATATCAAAGAGTGAGAAGTACAGAGCTCTTGTAATCTGAGCATCACTTTACAGAAATGGTCTCTGACCACAGTTCCAGGACTGCCATGATGTTACTCTTCTGGTAGTAGCTGAGGTTTAGATTGAGCAAAGACGTGTGATGTGCCTGTGGGGGAAAAAACATCCTGAAACCCAATTTCCACTGAAAGATTGAGCAGGCTAACATGCCCCGGGGCAAGGCGCTGAACTCTTTTTATCGCATCAGACTTTTAATTATTTCATGAACTCAGTCTAAGACCCTTTACTCTAACCTTTCATGAAGATCATAGGGAGATAACAGAGCCATGATCGCTGCTTTGGTCCCTGAATATTGTCAGCGTGCAGCATTTCTAGTCTTGATTTACCAAAACACATCCAGTAATTATGTAAAGGGAGCTGTTGAGTTTGACTAATGGTTTACCCTTCCGACACAAACACACACAGACATATGCAAGAGCTAATGAATTTTGTATTGCGCACTGGAAACAAAGTAGTTAATGTAAAACATCTAGCCACTGTATTGATCAGAAATGTGGTTCACATTGACCACAAGGAAGAAATCATATTGCACTGAGATTCACTGTTTGTGTATGCAAATCATTCAGTCATTAACAGCACAAAGTGTACAGACTGTATGTGCGCTTCTACTTGAAGTTCAAGTAGTGTTGTGTAGTGTTGAAGTGTGCCTTTGTTAATAACCAGTTATCTCACACTAAATGCTATCCTTTGACTGTGCTTGTTTACATCTGGGCAGTAGAGCCCGAAGAGAAGGCCCGTTAGCCTAGCCTTGCATGGCATTGTGGGCCAACATACTGTATATCTAATCTATATAACTGGTTGAACCTACTGGTAATTCTGGTGCCTTTCAGCAAGGGGGACATTATTGAACTGTTTAGTTGGCCAGAGTACATCCGAAGCTTTAATCCATCTATGTATAGATTAATAGTGTGTCTGTGGACCTATTGAGACTGTCGTTTCAATCCACGATATTTACGCCCCTGGGGTTTCGCCTTCAATCCAAATGTCACGGAGGAGGAATAGGGGGACGAAGTGATCCCCCTGTACTGTCTTCGAACTTAGTACCAGAGGCGTTACAGAGGCGAGACATATCAGCTGAGCCAAAGGGGGAGCGCAGCGCTGTGTGTGTGTGCATGTCTGACTGTGTGTTTATGTGGAGCTCCTGCTGTGCCATGCTTCCACAACGCAGGAACCCATTGTTTCAATTCAAACCCTGGGACAAGAATATTCTGCGTTGCGTAATCAATATGAATGTACAAAGACGTGATGACAGCTGAGCTTAGATACAGCATTTTTCAAACAAAAAAAGCAGTCTGAAAAGGGCTTGTGCTTACATCATGCTCATCTTCTCTCTGTCAACTCTGCTTTACACACCTCATCCTAACAGTTTAAAAGTGTAATGCAGTGTGTGAGAGTTGCTGCCTGTGATACAGGTAAACTGTGTGAAATCAATAAGCTTCTGGGCCGCTCTTCCCCCTTCTACCTTCAAAGGTCAGAGGCAGCCGAGACTTTAATGCCTATTTGTGTAATATGCTTGTTATTTGAACATATTTATCAAAATCATTTTAACATACATACCAGAGGGGCACCAGTAGCCTAGCGGTTATGTTGCACGCCCCACATACAGAGGCTATAGTCCTCCTTGCGCCAGCCACAGGCCAGCCTCCTACCTTTGCTGCATGGCATCCCACTCTCTCCTCCCAACATTTCCTGTCTCTCTTAAGCTGTCCTAATTATATACTAATATTTATCTTAAGTTTTGACAGTTATTTTTCACCTTTTTATGGACTGTAGCTCATGGGAGGGGGGGGGCAGCTTTTCCTAGATTAAAAGTGGGAGTGTGTCCAGGGAAAAAATGTTGGAAACCACTTTAGTGTGGGTCATGTCAGAATGATTTGGCAGGAAACCCCACCATCAGCACCAATGTCACCTCAATCAGCTTTTTGAACAGCTCTGAGGTTTCTTGGACGATGGATGCTTCTTAAGTCCTTGAATGGTTTGCAAAACGTGCTGCCATCCCCTCTCTCCATCTTGCATTGTGAATCACTGTTCTCAGTTTGACAGCAGCAATTACTGTAAATGTTTTTCTTAAATGGTACATGCTCTTCGGCACATTGGTACATTTCCTCCTGAATGCAGTGTCCTGTTTTTTTGTCCTTGATGGAGGCAAACCACTTTAGGACAAGCCCACTTTGGCTGAGCACACGGGTTGAAAGCAGGTTTAAAAAGTACATTCTGTTCAGCTGAAATAAATGAATTGTCTTCCATGTGTATAATCTCCAGGGGCTCTGAAAGAGTAATTATTGCTTATATGGATAGTTTGGTATCTTCTGTTGAACAAGAGACATTTTTAGAGCCTGAATTAAAAGTACATTTCTGTAACCCATTTCTTTTTTCAGCTGCTGTATTTTTGTGATTTATTTTGCTGTAAGAAGGTATTAATGGTTCCATTTTAGCGCTTACCCCGAATACTTCAGCCAATTGTGCAGGTTATTTAGATTTGATGAGAAACTTTAATTAAAAAGGAACTATAGTCTTTGTGGAAGGAATAATTAAATAGTTCTCAAATCCAAACAATGATGAGTTTAATGTGGGGCTTGCTCTTTCTGTCAGATTTAAGATTGTGCAATTATAGCCGAATCAACTCCCAACTGATAGAGCTTCAGCTTTGACACTCGCTTCCTACAGGTAGCTCTAATTTCTTCATATTTAACCCAGAGGTGGAGAATGACGCATAGACGTCGTTATGGGCAGCCAAATTAAATGTATGGATAGCTGCAGGAGAATCACCTTTTCATCAGACATGCATATCTGAAGATGTGGGAAATAATCAGCATCGGCTCCCTTGAGGACGCTGCTGCAAAAAAATGAGTCTACTGATGCAGGAGAGTGTCACAGAGATGGGCTTCAGTTTCTTCTCTTTGTGGTTTTCTTTCTTTTTACAATCAGAGCCTGTCTGGCTTTGGGTTGCTCATTAAAAATAGTCACCTCTAACCACCAAGTTACAATCAAAAGATGTTTATTTTTTGCAGGGTTTGTTTTTTGCACTTACAAAGCTCCTGCGCTTATATTCCCCATAATTAATGGATGGTTGCATCAACCAGTGGCCTTAAGTCTCTCTGCTTTGTTGAAAATAATTTGGCTCATAACAAGTGGTATATGGTTTGATATATAAAAAACCGAGATAGAGGAGATCAACAGCAGGAATATAGACGCCATGGCGCTCTGAGGTTTTAGCAGTCACCTGGCAGTCTCGCTGACATTCAGCAGTTGGAAATGGCATTTGTGACACTCATTGAGTGAGAGTAATATATTCATCTCGGCCCTCAGCGGAGCAGACGGCTGCTATAAAGGCTGTGTGCAGCGAGTCTCCTCACACTGTCAACAATCCTGAATGATTTGATCTCCCGAGAATGGAGCGAAAAGCCAGAGATAAAGGCCTCAGGTTTAATATAGAACTGTTATGAGAAAGGGTATACTTATTTTATATTTAGAATATACATCAAATATTATCAGAAAAACCTTAATATACCTGTGTGTTTTATTATACTGCACCTGGCTAAACCTGCTTTAGCCTCCACCAGAATGGAGCAAATATTCCCAAATAGGGTATTACCTCCTGACATTTTGTAATGCATGTCATTTCACATTTTCAGCTTGTCAGAAAAAGACTATCTCTTAATATTTTCTCTCTCTAACGCTGTGTTTGATGACAAAAACAACAACAGCTGTCTTTATCATAGAGCTGCTGAGGAAGCCTGATACCCAAAGTTTTATTTTTGGCCGTGTAGACTACAGCACAATCATCCCAGTTCAACTGTATGTGAGAAACACAGCTGCTCACCTTCAGTCTCTCTGATGTTTTGGATTTATGTTGCTGCTGCCTTCAGGAAACAACGTTTGACTTGTTTTATATCTTTAACTCCAAATTGCATGTAGACATGTTAAAAACATCCAACACTTCCAGTTTTTAGATTGATTTTCCTCCTTCTAGAAAGCAACATCATCTCCCAAGGACTTAAACTTTGTTTGAAATAAGAAATCCACCACAGCAAACATTTCATCACCTTCAGTTTTTGTAAAAAAAATTACGACCTCACTCCCTCTGCCCTGCTCCTTCATATATTCTCCCTCTCAGCGACGCTCTTAGAGTTCCTGCTTCACTCTATCCTATCAGTCTTAAATCTGAGATCCTCAAGCTGCCAGTACTCACACTTACATGGTATCCAGTTCTCTTTTAGCTCGAATAACATGCATTTTGAATGCCTCATGGAGCTAACAGTTGTCCACATCATAACATCAGCTTCCAAATCTCATTTCGTCCTATGGGTTTGATTTTTATTGACAACCTATTTTTTAAATGGAGTGCATTTTAGCAGATGATTCTTAGTTGTTGGCTGTGTCCCAACACATCATCGGGGACACTTTTCTTAAATGTCCCTCACATTATGAGACAACTAAGCAATCGTGTGTCTGTGGCCAGAAGAGTGATGTTCTGTGTGATGGATGACTACTCACGCAAAGTAGCCTGCTTTGAAGTGCTTGGCAATAATGTGTTTGTTGGCAAAGGCATGCTTTATACTATAACATCCTCTAAATGTAATTTAAACGGGGATACAGACAAGCTTTGCAAAATAATTCATTGAGAAAGCAAGCTGACAAATACCCATACAACCATAACTGTCTTCCTCATGTCATACTAGACATTAAGTCTGTGAATTAAAGCTTGGATGAAGGCACAGGGCAGAAATTGATGAGCAACATTAGATGTGAGTTGTGTGTGATGTTGCAACTCAGGACTCCTAAGCAGAGATGGTACATAAAAGGTTCACCTCTCAACAGCCAAAAACTGCTGCTACTGCTGTAGATTTCCTCAGGGGCCTGAAGGATGCCTAATCACACTTCAGTGTTCATACCCGTTTACATCCATCCCTCTGCCTGCCTTTGCCTTATCATGTCATCTGCACTGGGATATTCGGACAACTCATGTGAGGGCGGAGATTGTTTTTTTCCCTCTGGTTCTCCTCTCTCGTGATACTATAGAGATGTGATTGACTTTGCAAAGGCTAAATCTGAGCTTGATGTAGGCATGCAAGAAGGAGTAAGAAAAAGAGGAATCGATACAGCTGGATTGCACTGGCAGCTTAAAAGAGAGCAGCATATCGTATTTAGAAGCCAAGTGTGTGTGCGCTCTCCTCTCTTCCTCCATCCCGCTCCTCCAGCAGAGGACTGGGAAGGCATGAAAAGTGGCGTCCACAGAGGATTCTCAGCACCTTTGTACATTTTGCTCCTTGTAAAGCAATCGTTTCCTTCCCCACCTCACCTCTCCCTCCCCTCTTTAGCTGCCGGGACTGCTGCGTCAGCGTACCTTCATATGGAGAGTGGCTCTCTCACCCGAGACGTTATTGATTTGACCTGTTTGTAAGGGGGAAATGTTCCCAAACCTCTCCAGGCCAATTTTGCTGCTCTGCACAGCCAGGAACACCACAGGGCATTGGGGGTAGGAGCAGGGAGACTCATAAACATTACTACTACCACAGGCAGAGGTGGAGTGAGAATGAGGAGGAAGGGAAGAAAGAAAAATGTAATATTAAGTACTGTAATACACTAAAAAGTATATTTAAGCTTCATATATTTTTCCTGCTTGTTTCCTCTAATGCACCATGACCCCAATGGTGGGAGTGAAGCTCTCACATGTATCCACACACACTCCCAAACTGGTACTCACATTTTACTAGGGCTCACTCTTTACGCCAATGCTTGCCTGGCCTAGTGAGCTACTTCTTCAACATACATGCATGCGTGTGTGTGTGTGTGTGTGTGTGCTTGCGTGTGTGTTTGTAACCTTCAAGCATCCCACTCTTTGCCACTGGGAGAAATCAATGCCAGGGTGTAGAACAAAGAGAAAGCCCTCCCCCCCCTCTGACTTGGCCAAGGTAGACATTTGAATAATTTATTTGTTTTTCTTCTGCAGCAGACACATTTTCAACATGAAGATGTTTTCGGGGCACATTTATTGCTTTTTTTTGTATCTTGGTTTCTTTTACTTTCTCTCATCCACTACATAAGTAAGATCTGCTGTATATTGCCATATTCCCATATATGCTGTATAATATTGTAGGATACAAATCAGTAATTGTCTGGAACAGAAACTTATTCTGCTGCAGTGAGTGTGTAAAATGAACGTTTGATTGCAAGCCTTTTATTTCTCTGGATTTATCTGACACTGCATTTGCATTTCCTTTTTCTGCTACCAGTTGCCTGAGATGTTATGCATACACTGATCAGTGACACTTCAAAACAAATCTACTTTCTCTACTTTTTTACCTCAGTCTCCAAACTAACTTTTCACAAGTCTCTAAAGAAGATTGTCTAAGGACAATCACACTTGTATAAAAATGTCAAGGAGTTTAAGACGGCTCCAAATTCATGAGGCGGCTATTTCAGAAAATTCCATCAAACTTTCTTTGGTTATATTTCCTGTGTCTCTTGCATTTCTGTGTACCTCAAAAGTGACTGAGGATGTCTCACTAGATTATACTTTATTCATTTCCTGCCTCATCACACACATAACGGTATCAGAGAATCCACACCCCTCTCCTACTATCCTGTTTTCCCATCTCCTGTGACTTTGTGTTGCTGGTACTTCTTGAGTGACAGCTCTTGATTCGTCTGGGTATCCGTGGTTACCGCCCAGAGGCCTACGCTGGGGGACCTGGACCTGTCGGCACTCTCTGAATCCCGAAACCAGAGATGGATGGCCCTAAGCCACCTCTGCCCTGAAGTCTGAGCTGTCCTCCTCTCTCCTGCTGCTCTCAGCTCTTTATCGCAGACCCTCCTCCTAAACAGAGACACTGTTGGCAGCTTGTTACTGCTACTACTGTCTTAATAACTGCTTCTTTTGATAGGGGGGAAGAGGAAATAAATTTGAGATCAGGGGTAAAGCTTATTAATCTAAATGTTGTTAAAAACATGAATCATTTAAAGTGGAGCACTACTTTCAACAGATCAAGTGTCCGTCTTCATCCCCTTCATTCATAGTTGTAGGCTGTAGCAGCGATGCTGCAGTGTGTGTGTGTGTGTGTGTGTGTGGGTGTGGGTGTGGGTGGGTGGGTGCGTGCGTGATCTCTCAAGCAGCTAATGAGAATGTTTAACATTTGCTGAGTCCACAGTGTGTTGGAAGTAGTCATTCATCACTTTGCTGCTACTGAGTGTGCAGGATTCCCAACATGGAGCCTGAGGGTGGAGCGATGAAGCTGAGGGAATTGATATGAGTGAGCTTTTTTCTTTTTATCTTTAGCCTTAAAGTGTTAAAATCTGAGAAATTGTTGATGCAATAACATCAAAAATAATCCCTCAAGTAAGGATTTCCCGATATCTTTGTCTTGTCTATTAGCTGGTATGTTAAATATTTTAAATCTGAGCTCTGCTGCTACAATTGGCTAGTGAGCCATAATCGTAAAGAAAAAAACAAGTAATGGTTACAAAAAATTGACTAACTAGCATTTAAAACGTTGACCTATGGGGCTCTTGAATTTCATACATTTTTTTGAGTATTTGGTGATGAATTTAGGTATGGAAAACATTAACTTTGATTCAGTGAAGCTGGATGAAAAGTCAGGGAATCATTGAATTAATAATAATTATTGTCATTACTTCCACAGCATCTACTTTTTGATATACAATGTCCAGTCCACAAGACATTTCGAATAACCAACAGTTGAAGTCATGTATAATCTCCTCTTCAAGGCCAGAAAAATAAGGGCGCACTCACACTTGGCAAAGTTGTCCCATATTGTGCTTAAGCGCAATTGCCCCCTCTCACCGTTCCCCCACTGGCCTTCACTCACACTGCTCCAGGACTAACCGGGCCTGAGCACGGTTACCTCTTGTACATAACGTCGTAATACAACACATGAATGGCTTTCTGAATTATGAAGCAGGCTTAGTTTACAAGACAGGTGGACTCGAGGAAAAAAAAAAAAAGAAAAAAGATGTGGGGATGAGTCCCCACATCACAGAACAACACAGAGGACATGACAGCTACTTTACTGACTTTGTGGCTTATTTTGAGTCATTTTAGTCAGATACAGCCGTAAAACTTGATAGTGACAGCTGTCCACGATGTGTACCCGTGCATGAACTGTATCGTGCCGAAGCCCACCTCTTCCAAGCGTGCCAGGGCCAAGGAAGTGTATCGTGCTAGAGCATGGATCAGAGCACTCACACTAGTCAAATGAACTGGACTTTAGTGGTGGAGCGTGCTTCGGCACGGTACAGATTGCCTAATGTGAGTGTGCCTTAACACTAGGACCGCCAACATTCTGGACCCCCCTCCAAGCGCCGCAGCCGTCTATCAGACGGCATATGCCCCTCACACACACGCACGCACGCACTCACACACACACACGAACGATTGAATGAACAGGTTGTCGCCACAAGGCTCTGGCAAACAACAAAAACAAGGCTATATATTGGCATGACAAACTATATTCAAAAATAAGTGCAGAACTCCAGAACAGGCAAACAAACAAACAAAGGCACGATCAGCACCTAGGACAGCGCCGCGGCACCTGAGGCACACACCTCGGGCAAAAGTGCTCAACCTTTACGGTGCACTTACCACACACGGGGCGCTTGCATCCCTTGCATGAGACAACGGTCATATTTTTTTTTGCAGTGCGTGTTTGTCACACTGCCTCCTTTCTAACTAACAGAAGATAAAAAAGACGCGCGAGGGAAATGTATCATTTTCAGCTGCCGTCTGAATGACGGCGGTCAGAGGTATAAATGCGCAGAAATCTTGTGCGTTTTATTTTAGTAACACATAAGCTTCAGAAAACATACAAGACACACATTTAGGAAAAGTCATAGCATGAGAGGCTTGTAGGTTTTATTTTAACAGAGTTATTTGTATTATAAAAACCCAAACCGTTTGTCAGACGGTCTTGGCGGTTCTAGTGTTAAGTCATATCATTCGATATGTCCCCCTCCCCCAATATAATGACAAGGAGCTCATCTCACGTTTGTGTCACACGTCAAACATGTTCTATTTTTCTTTTGTACTACCTAGTTGCTACTTGTCTTTGTGTTGCGGCAATGCCTGAATCTCTGGGGATCAGTAAAGTATCATCTTATCTTATCAAAGTGCTCAGTGACAGTTGAGTGAACTCTCTCCATGCAGACAACCCAGCCAGGGTTAACGTGAGGGGAACTTGTGTGTGTGTGTGTGTGTTTGTCTCTGTGTGATATTTAAGCGTGGTGTGTGCTTAAAGTTGCATGTGGCGACGATAAACTGGTCCAGTAACCGAAGAACAGCCTCGCACTCTATCTGACCCCCGCAGCGATGACCATAACTTGAGCACTAAAGACTGAAGCTGTCTAGCACGGCATGGCTCAGCTCAGCACATGTAGCCATGACTATTTAATGACCATTGAAGCCGAGGCATAGAAACATGCCTGTCTCCAGCTGGTGTGTGTTTAGAATGAAGCCATACTCCTGTGAGTGAACATGGATGAGTGTTGACAGATGCATCATGGGAGAATCAACACTTTACTGCTGGAGTCTGATATGTGTTTGTTCTCGCCTTAACTGAGGAGAAATGGGAGGTCACTGAACACTCAGGTTTCTGCTCTTGCTCCATGAGAATTGATCTGTTTTCACTTTCAATGATGCTTTGAAACAAAACCCACTCCTGGTGACCTCCTCCCTCCTCCATTTTTCATGAGCTGTAAAAGCAAAAGGATCATTTTTAAAAGGGCCTTTGCATCAATAACAGGCTTTCTATTTATGAAGCTGAGTGTCCAGCAGATTGTGTAACAGCAGAACTTTTAAAATAATGTAGCCAATTGTTTGGCTTAGTTGTCATGGCGATGAGTCTTGCATTATGTTGAGACTTTTACTGGGATTTTTAGGCCCCATACAATGTCCAGTTTTGTCCTTGTTAGTTAAATACAGGACAAGCATTGAAAGCATGTTTGCAGACAGTGAAGGGCAATCTGAGTGTTTGATGCTTCAGGCGGACTCAACTGACTCAGTAACGCACTCACACAGTTTGAATTATCTTTGTGTGCAAAAATGTTTTGTATGGGCAACAGAGGAAAGCTTGCATCTGGAGAGTGAAAGTAAATAGAGAGAAAGATATGGGAAACAGGAGTATTGAGTGAGTGGATAGTGAACTGAATGCCTACTCTCCTGTTATACCTTAAGTCCTTGCCTAAATCAATTAATTCCCACCTACTTAAGCATGGAAACATCAACATCAAAAGTAACCATTTCGTGGGGCGCAGGTGGCGTAGTGCTTAGTGCACATGCCCCATGTACGGAGGCTGTAGTCCTCCAAATGGGCGGTTTGGGTTCAAATCTGACCTGTGGCTCCTTTCTCACATGTCATCCCTCCCCTCTCTCTCTCTGTGTCCCCGATTTCTGACTCTAGTCACTGTCCTATCTCTAAATAAAGACATAAATAGCCCCGAAATAAATCTTTAAAAATATGGATTGCATAGCTTTTATGATAGTTTAATTTGACAATGGTTGTATCCGACATCTTGCTCTCCACACAGGGAGTTCTTTGGACTCTGTATTGCACTCATCTGCACAATAGAAGAAAAAAAATGTCCAGACACTACTCACTGTCTGCTGCCACTAATAATGATTTAATTGCTTAAAGAAAAGCCACCTCGCCCTGGCTTTGCCTTCTGTGTCTTCTGACATCTATCCACAGACTCTTCTCTCTGCTTTCCTCTTTTCATATGTGGGTATGATGGCCGATAAGAGCTGGTATAGAAGGGGTGGCTCTGGGATGCCAGAGCTTAGTGTTAAGCCTCCCTGAAGTGCTGACGAAACACCAGTAAAGAGAAGTGCCCACTTGATAACCCCAGTGATGTCTTGGCTCTCGCTGCCCATCTGTCTACACCTTTAAACTGTCAGGGTCATTAGGGGATAGGTTATGTGACAGATCAGCAGGCATAAGTGGGAGGGGTTCTCCACTGAGCACTTATCCTTTTTATTAGGGTATCTTGTGTTTTATCTTGAAACAAACACTCTCACTCGTATTATTACTCTTTGTTAATACAGTCCATTGATGCACCACCTCTGCAAAGGAAGATGTTCATGATAAAAATCTCAAAGTTTAGTCTTTGCCCAAAAAACTTCTGAGCCAATAATATCAGGGGAAGAACAGAGGTGGATGCAAATGAAGGGGGGGGTTGTCAAACTGTTTATTGTTGCATGTTAATAAGACTCCACACTGTGGCTTTGTGACCTCTCCAGCTGTGGACATTTATTATATAGACAGAATGGAGCTCGATGTGGACAAAAAGCTACTTAGGGAAGTCCTGTGGAGAGAGAGGTGGTTGATGCCATAAACCCATCTGGAATTATTCATCTTTTCTTACGGTCTTCTCTCTTGTTTTTGGTGGGAGGGTTTGTTTGGCGCATATATATTAATACATTTAACATGCTTTTCTGATGATACAGACCCTCTCATCTAAATTCACACTTGATATTTTGATAAATTGAACAAATTTAAAGCTGCCAATGCGGATGCATATGATTGTTGTTGGTTTGTTTAATTTCCTATCCATGTTTAAAGACCTGAATCTACCTCCATCACTGTCTGGTTTGGATCGCAACCAAACTGGACAGACACAGACTGCAACGGACAATCAGGACTGCAGAAAAAATCATTGGTGTCGACCTGCCCCCCATCCAGGACTTATACCGGTCCAGGGTCAGGAAACGGGCAGGTAGCATCACTGCAGACTCCTCACACCCCGGACACAAACTTTTCAAACTCCTCCCCTCCAGTAGGCGTTACAGATCACTGTACGCCAAAACAGCCAGACATAAGAACAGTTTCTTCCCCCAGGCTGTCACTCTGATGAACGCTAACCAGTCACAGAGTGTCAGACCTGTCGCTTGTCCTGAAACCAAACTGTCACTGTGAATGTACATATACGTATATATATTATTTAATTGAAATGATCAATCTTCGCACACTCTTTAATGTAAATACTGAAAAACTCTACCTCATGTAAATGAACCCATCTGTCACATACATTTTTTATTATCATGTTTACTTCAGCATCTTTTGCACTACTCACCACTGCACTATTATCTTATTTAGTCTTGTACATATTAGTCTTTGCTTATTTGTGTTTATTTTGTGTTTAATGTTGTTCTTTTGTACAAAGAGAGCACAGTTCACCAAAGTTAAATTCCTTGTGTGTGTAAGCATACCTGGCCAAATAAAGCTGATTCTGATTCAGATTCTGATCTATTTTTTGAAATGTTGTCAATATTGTGAGTGCATGTTTTAAGTTAGACTGCTTTAGTTACCCTGACTTGTCTATTTTTTTGTAGTTTTTTTTTTGCCCATTTCATAAACCCTTTGGGTCTTTTAATGTTTTAATATCCAAGTTTTCGGAATGCCATATGGGCTTCAATTATCACATATTTCCCACATCACCCTGCTTTACATGCATCAAATAGAGATGAACAAGGATGCTATAGATGCTACTGTCTGTTGAATAATCCTCATCCCATGAAACAGAGATTTCCGTTGGAATTTAGCAACAATATAAGCAAGTGTGTCAATCTTCGTGTTTATCCACATTCCAAAGTGTTTGGAGTTTGGAGGATTGTGACGCTCATTTAGCACATTTCAGGTACACTGAAACACTGGTGCTCTGTATCCTTGTGAGCTTACATTTGTGCACTCAGGGGTAACCTTGATGTATTTGTGTGTTCACTGCATTAAGATGCAGCCTTGTGTGTCCTCATGTATATGTGCGTTTGTAGCACTGTGCCCTCTGGTGTGCTTTCTTGTGTACATGTGTATATCTGTACATGCTTTTCTGTGGTATTTGTGTTTGCGTCCTTCATGGGACATCAGGTGAAGAGGTACTTTGGTCCCTAAATGACTCGTCTTTTCAGTTGAGTGAAACAACAGCACTGCTGTAACATAACTGAAGCAAAAACAACCTCGCTCTATCATTCACAAACTTCTCTCTCACACAGAGTCACCCTGCCATCAGCAGTCCCACTATACAACTTGTTTCTCACGTATTGTAGTATGCTATACAAGCAGCATGAGTGCACGCACATTTACTTCATAACTTCCATGTATCTTCACACATTTATGGGACCATCCACCTGGTGGGAAAGAAAGGCTTCTACTGCTACGGAGAAGTTATCCGTCTCAGTTGCCATCTACATGTTTTAACCAGTTTTTATTTTATTTTTTTCCAATGAAAGAGAGTTGTTGTTCAACTGTTGAAGTCCAGGTTGTGCCTCTACAGAATGTAATCTGAGAAAGAAAACCTAGACAGGAGGAGATTGTGGATTCATGCTTTTAGACTCTCCGCTGGCACTATAGGGAACAGAAGATTGAACTTGAGCAAAATATTACTGTCTTTAACCAACATCACCAGAACACTGTCTGAGAGACACAGCTGACAGGGATCCTGCTACTATCTTTAGCTAACACTATAAACTAACTCATGTTGGCTAATTTGCACTCAGTTGTGCTTTGATGATGAATTTCTTGCCTTCCACTTCCCAAACAGCAGCGTTATTGACCCAAGAAGTCCCACTCAGTTGAGCACAGGTGTGTATCATGTACACACTGCAGGGGAAAAGGAGCTCACATGAACAGAGGATAGAGATGAGCTCATGTAAACACATGATAGAGCTTAATCATATCTGCAAACACACTGTAGGATGTCTGTCAGCAGAATTTGTCAATAATAGAAAAACAATATTTGAACTTTATTACAGATGCATTTAGTCAAAACAACTTTTAAAATGAGGCCAAACAATACAATACTATAACATCACTTTAGTCACCATATGATGTTATTGCAATTTCTGCAATATATTGAGCTTTGCCATAACATTTATCGTACTTTTTTTTGCTGCAAATGCAGTTAATCCTTAGTTTTCATTTAAAACTGGGATGTCCAGCAGCCAGACAAACTAACGTTGTCATCAAATATTCCACTGTTGTTGCATGCACCTGACAAAGTAAACATGAGTTACAGTCTACATGTTTTAACTCAGCGTAATGCACATCTGTATAAACTACTGTAATGTCGCAGTTATTTGACAAAGTTCAACTTAGCCCTAAATGAAACGGGGGGATTTTATAGTCATAGCTTTCAATTGTTGCAAATAAAAAAAATTAATCTAATGAAAAATCAACACTATAGGTTTTATATGTATAGATCCCCTTTGCCCCACCCACACAAAATGATGTCATTATGTCATGACGCCCCCCCTCAAGTACCATCACCAAATACAGATCTTACTCAGATGAACAGGTTTTCTCCCTATTTCATTAAAACCTTCACTTCCCCCCCCTCCCCCTTTGCACAGTTCTACACAAAGGATGCACATCCAAACAGAGCTGCAGAATTTTTCCTCAACACACTGCAGCAGCCACATGACAGATGTACAGTTTGAGTTCTGACTGCGGTGAATGATGCAAGCAGAGCAGCTTGGTGTTACAAATACAGTAAACACACTTCTAGCTAGTCAGGGGAAGCTGTTTGAGTTTGAAAAGCCGTCCCCAGTTGATCCGACTGACTGAGAGTTTTGGGCCGTGGTTCTGACAGGAAGAGACCCTGAGAGATGAAAACATGGAGGAGGTGTGCTATTTAAGGTGGGGGGAGAAACAGTATTTATTTGTGTTTGTGTTGAAGTGAAAGAAAGAGGAGAATGACATTTTATTATTTTCGTGTTTGTGTTTCTTGTTGGAATACTATATGCATGCATATTGTAGAACTTTACATAACTTATGAGTGTGAGTGTGTGTGTGTGTGTGTGTGTGTGTGTGTGTGTGTGTGTGTGTGTGCGCGTGTGCGTGTGTGTGTGTGTGTGTGTGTGTGTGTGTGTGTGTGTGTGTGTGTGTGTGTGTGTGTGTGTGTGTGTGTGTGTGTGTGTGTGTGTGTGTGTGTGTGTGTGTGTGTGTGTGTGTGTGTGTGTGTGTGTGTGTGTGTGTGTGTGTGTGTGTGTGTGTGTGTCTTTAAGCATGTGTGAGTTTATAAGAAGTCGCCTTGAAACAGGATACATAGTTAAACCTCATCTCTGATGTCTTGAGTAAGTGCTTTAACACTCCTTGGCGCCTTTTAACGGCTCACTTAAAAAGGGAGAATTGATTTTGTGGTTTCTGCCTCAGAGATGAGTCAGTGTAGCGCCAAAGTATGCTGTAGAATTACATGTTTTCACTCCCAGTGTGTTTGTGCATGTTTAATAGAGTAGAGGGAAAAAATACTTGTAAGAGAAAAGAGGATAAAAGACTTTGTAGACAAACCTCTTAAGGGCAGACAATGGACACTATAATGCTGCTGGAATTAACTACTGGCATTCTATTGTTTCTCATCTGATTTAGACCCAGTGACAATCTTCTTGTGGCAGTCTCTAGTTGTCACAAGCAATGACTAATAAACTGTGATATCCTGCTCCTCTCTCTCTGTGCCTCTTGTTCTGTTTCTTAATCTCTATTTTTACGCTCTATCCATTAATTGAAATACTTTCCATAACTTTCCATTCTTAATACGCCCTTGCAGCTTCTCTGTCTTCTTCGTCTCACTATTTCTCTTCTTCTCCTTCATTTGCCTGTTTGCCGTGCACGGTCTCCTCCCTGCGTAGTCCTTTTATCGTGTACCATTCATCTGGCTAATTTGATATTTGGACTTGATGGGGCTCTGCATGGAGGCCTGTGTTCCAACTTCCCATGTACATTTATCTCCCATCCCTATCTCTCATTTCTCTCTCCCCCTCTCTTTCTCTTTCTCCCTCTTTGAGAGCAGCGATAATGAAATCAGGCTGCAGCCCTTCATCTGTATTAGCAGCATTTGTGGGTCTAAGAGAGACTAACAGCCTGCTAATTCTCCGCCTCTGATTCGTTACATTGACAGACATTTACATAATTAAGCCGCCCCCGTTCTCCTTCTCAAAGGTTGCCTGCAGATGTCTAGCAGTGAATGGAATTGAAAGCTGTCAACATAATGACTTGTTTGATCAGATTTTTAATACGTGTTTATAGATTGGTGCACATAATTACATAAATATGATAAAATGCCACCGATTTCCCAAAAAGCTAAATGCTACATTTAAATTTAAAAATACTTTTTTTTTTATTCTTGCAAAATGAGATGATTCTTTTCAAAGATTTTGCTCCTCCTCTGCTTCCTCTCCCTTTTCAGGGTTTGCTACAGTACTTTTAGATTTCCAATCTTTAGAAGATGCCCTTATGTGTTGGAGAGAGAAGGTTCCTTCTTGTTCTGTGATGCTGACAGATGTGGATGCTGGCATCGCTCTGTCACATGTCTTTTTATGGTTTCCTCTCGGGCTGAGGTGTCTGTAGACTCGCAGCACTCCTGGTGAATAATGCACACTTGCACTTGCAGATGCAAAAGAAAAGTCTTCTAAAAAAAAAAAAACGCACCCATTGACTTCCAATGATTCACACAGATCATGCCTCTTGCTCTCTTGTCTCCCACAATGTGTGCAGAAAGGTGTTCCATTAACATCACAGGCTGACAGGGTCTCTGGCTTCATTACCTTCAGCATGATTAGTTCTAAACTAAACCGTTGCTTTGACAACTTAAGAACACACATACACACACCTCCTTTGCCTTCTTGGCCCTCATTGTCAGAAAGCCCCTGAGTCACACCTTTCACCATAAGTAGTTCTTGAGGTAAATAAGAAGTGTACCTTTGTGTGCGTGTGTTTGTCCTGCTCTCCCCATCTCCTTGCTATTCTTAAAAGATGTGATACCAATCGCCTTATGTTTGAAAGAGCGGCTGAGTAGGAAAAGGGTACAAAATAGGGTTTGGGCATTTTAGCGGCCTCCTTTTCCTAATGGCTTTTTGGTCTCTGTGGGATTATCCAGCTGTGGCACGCTCCGTAAAAGACCCTGTCCCGGAGAGAAGAGTGCGCTGAGAGAGGGGACAGGGGTTGCAACGTGGAAGTGTCAGGAGAGAGCAGTAACATGTTCTCAAAAATACGCAAAGGTATGAAACCTTTTTTCAAAGTGACGTTGCTTTAGGGAGCTGAAAGAGGAGCCCCTCCCAACCCATCACTGTACTCGGCCTCAGAGGGAATGAGGTGTGTGTATCTGCAATTCAGATATTAACATCGGCATCTCTTGGATAGAACTTTACAGTGTGATTTGAAAATGGCTCTGGAGAAACAGCTGAAGGGCTTGAATGTTCTGGAGGGACAAGTTGAGAAAGTGTTCCTCTCTCCTCTGATAAAAAATGTCTGTAGTAATGTATGAATCTGCTCTTCCTCCAGAGAGCCCCACCAGCACTGCTTTAACAATACTTGTAAATTATTTCTCTGCTCTGAAGCCCTCCTCATCTTCACCACTTGTTCCCTCCTCTGTCTCACCCTTCTTTTTTTAACTTTCTTCTTGTAGTCCTCTCTCATACATCTCATTGGTCTTCCAGCAGCCTTAAAATGTAGCTCTGTTTTATGCAGCCAGTGTATCTTTTACATGTTAATATCACTTTCCAGCTGCTGCTGCTGCTGCTGCTGCTGTCATAGGGCAGGTCTCGGCACATCTATACATGAACTCATTGAGCAGTGCCTGATGGTTGTTTTTTAGGCCTGCTGTAAATAAACTCCATCCCCACTATTCCTGTCTCATCTGCTGTTCCTACAGAGAACCTCCGGCCGACCGTTGCAGCATATCAAATTCTACATTTCACAGCTTTTTCTCCCAACACTGCTGAGTGCAGGGAATATTATCCACAATTTGTTTCTCCCTGGATGCACGTTTTTATCCCAATTTTCCCTCTACATGTACAGTCTTGTTTGTTGCCAGGAGAAAGGCCCCACGACTGTCCTGGTCTCTTTCCATGCGTTTAATTAGCATCAATTGATTGTTTGCAGTTAATACCAGGCTAGTAGCTAGGCTTGTTTTATTTTGAACATGTGTCCAAGAAGACATCCATTATCTTCATTGTCACCCTGGTGTAGAAACAGAATCACCAACTTGTTTTTAATGTGAGCCACCTGAATTCTATTTCTATAACGTTGCTCATGTATCAGCAGTGGAATATGAAGAAGCATGGTTCAAACAGTGCATACCTTGTATCTAAAATGAAAGGCAGATAGAACAATGTTTCCTACAATCAAGTATTGACAGGTGCTGTGCTGTCTTTTCCTTTGATTGCAATCCAAAGTCAATGTGTCTCTTATTTGACGCAGATGAAACAGAAACTAAATGGTGCGTGTCTGTCTTGTGTAATGGGTTCATCACTGGCCGGGACTCTACAAGGAGCATTACACCCACATGTAATTCAAATGTGAAGTGTTAAATTCATACAACGTAGAATGTCTTTAAAGAGTGACAGTCTGAGGGGAGAGTGAGACACCTCGTCTGCATCAGGACTCATTTTTTGTTTGTGTTTTCCTACACTATATGTCAGTAGGTCTCACTAGGCCAGTCAGATGCTTTTATTGATCTCGTACATTAAGGTCTATCCATTAATCTCTCTTTACTCAAACCCATCCAGGTACTGGCCAGTCAATGCAGATGAGATATATCCCATTACTTATTTAGCTCTACTTTAAACAGTAACACCATTTGCCTAGCCATCCCACACAGCCGGCAAAAGATAATATGGAGTCGAGTTAATAAAAGACATGGAGTATGATGTGGCCTCCAGGTCAGATAGTTAAGTGTACTGTAGGTCAACCTGCCATGATGACATGTAATCTGGAGGCTCTGTGGACGGTTACAGGAAGAGAAAGGTTTCTGAGGCCAATGTGGAAAAGTTTGCTGGCCTTCAATATCTCCTAAATCAATGTGAGCACAAGAACAGAGGGATAGATGTTACCTCAGTAATGAAATTCACACATTATAGCGTATCCTTGTTCTGAGGAAGGCAGGTTCTGGACACAGAGAACCAGCATGGACACTGTACCCAACCCAACCTAATTATTCTCTATTATTTGAGTGCAGAACAACTGTCCAAGCCTATATATCACCACTGCCCCAGTATCCAGACACACTCGCGCACACATGCACACCCCACACCCCCCCGATACTCCCTGTACTGTATTTCTTCCCTCTCTCTTTCTCCCTTTTCCTCACTTAATAAAACTCTGTACACACTCTGACATTGTATTGAAAAGAGAGATACTGGCTGTTCTCTGTTATTGCGAGGAAACTGATTTACCATGGGACCTCATTCCCAGCATAATGTGCGTGCCTGCGTGCGTGCGTGCGTGTTTTTCACATTTTCTCCTTCTCCTCGGACTTTCCCTTTTGTTTTTCTTGTCCCGTTATTTAATTTTGTCCTTTCTCTCATTTTACGTACATTTTGCTTGTCTCTGATGCTGCCCAACAGCCTCCACCACTAGCTGTTTTCTCTCTCTCTCTCTGTCTCTCTCTCTCTCTCTTGCTCTCTGAGACAGCCCCTCTCTCTATTTGTTCATTCCACTTGCCTCCACTGTCTCCTGGGCCATTAATCTATACCGCTCCAACTGCTCCTCTGGGCGGTCCGGCCTGCAGCTCCAGTCGCTGTGTACTCCTTCACTGTTGGTGTTTAATAAAGCAGGCCTGACAGAATTGTGTGTTTGAGAGAGTGAGATGCAGACCAACTGCACTGAGATCACTGTGGTGTCTGCCCTTTACAAAAAGGTTGAGATTTGAGGACATTAATTTGCTGTAAGATTAACTACTGTATGGTGTTGTGGGGGACGATCAAGCTGGCGACCTAGCTTAAACAGGGAGAGAGAACTGTCTTGATGTATTTGTGTGAGTTTGTGTGACTGAGCTGGTTTTGTGTGCATACTTATGTGCAATGCTTCTTATGTGTCTTGAGGGTTTTTTATGTATAGATGCATTAAACTTGGCTGACTCCAGGCTCCGTCACTAACAATGATAGAAATGATTGGAGCTGACAGAGTTGGGAATTATGGGCTGCAGCACATCTCAACGCTGGCTCTAGCTTTGATACAATTAACTTTTTTGGGAATTAAAATCATTTTGTGATTTATGAGATCTGTCATTTTGACATAAACCTAAAACTCTATGTGAATATTATTCTTTTGCATGTTTTCAAATGGTCAAAGTTTAGTTTTTTTCCTGTTTACATTTTTGATGAAGTCAGAACAACTTAGATTCACTTTGTTTCATTCTGGGTTTCTTCCTAGATTGACTGTTGACTTCATGTTTAGTTTTTTCTTCATCTCCTCAAAATGGAGCCAATCTGAACAACCAGGATGTTACTGTTGACTTGTGTGACACTTGGGAACAAAACATGTCAAAGGAAATCGACACACAGGTGTGTGCAGAAACCTACGCTGTTGCAGTCAAGTGCAAAGTAAAATTTTAAGGTTAGTTTGTGTAGACGTTTTTCACAAGTCATTCATAAATCTCACTTAATGATATGTTGCTGTCTTTGTATATCTTTACAATAATGGGAAAAATATGCAATTTTATATAATTTTTTTAATTTCTACTCGTTTTCTTTTGAAAGCATTTCACAAAACATCCGTCTTGGTGTCGCGGGGCCCCCTGAGGGGTCCTAATCCACACTTTAAAAACCAGTGCTCTAAAAGGTATTAATAATAAGAAACGTTAATAAGAAGGTTTTAATAGTTCTCTTCAGGAACAGGGAGTGTTGCATGGTGGATTTTGTTCTTTGTTAAAGCAATTTTAGTGAAACAGTATTGGATGGTGCTTCACATGAGTGTTCATAGAATAAATCTTTTAATTTATTTTCACACAGTATACTAGATGAAAATGATCTTCCTGCCCTGTGGTTCATCCAGTTCATCCAGCAGGACTGGGTCCTGTAGAGCAGATAAGGGTTACATGTCTTGCTTAAAGGCTTCTGGAGCTCTACATGCACATGAGAAGCGCAGAGTTAAAGCCCTCCAGTAAAAATACGCCCTCATGTAACAGAGGGATGGACCTAAATGTAGAGCCTTTGTTGCTGAGCAGGGAGAGTCAAGATACCATCCAACCTCGGAGCATCTCTGTGGTGATGACCAGAAGAGCAAAATCAAAGTCGTGCAGGGCATCTCTATGGCGACAGAGGTGATGTCATGAATCCTGTTGCTGGAGAACCACATGCCATGGCAGCTTTTTATAGTAAATGGCCATCAGCTCACAAACTTGTCTGTTGTATATCATTCTCTCTCTCTCTCTCTCTCTCTCTCCCCCACATTGTGACCCATCTCTTGCTCTCATTTAAGTCTCCTTCTCACTTTCTCCCTCATCACTGCTACGTCTCTGTTCTTGATGTTTGTATCTCCTGATCTCTCCTCCAACTTTAGCTGTGCACTTAAAGTGGCTGATGACGTTGAATAAGATGAATACACACTGCCCTCTGTAATCTCCATGGCAGTCATTCAGATCATCAAGATACCATTGTTTGGTCAGAATATCAAACGTTGAGCCTCACACAGACTATGCACAAGCCTATATTGATATATTAACACAGACATGTTTCAGTAGTTGCAATAATGCAGCCGCCAATAGAAGATGTCAGGCTGTGTTTGCTCCATCTGCTGTGTTTATTTGTATATTTATGTGTTAATACTCTCTGTCATACTGTCTGTATGTGTGCATTAGGAGGGAGAGCTGCTTGTTTTGATGCTGTCAATGTTTTTTTTGTTTAGAGAACAGAGAAATCAGCAAAAGGATTGAAGCAGAGAGAGAAAAGGCGACAGCTGCCGTGGGCCGGAGAGAATTGGCACAAACGCACAAAAGAACACACTGCATGATTGGCATCTGGAAATCTGCCACTCCCATATCCTTGCGATAAAAGCACACAGACTTTCTCTTAATCTTGCTGTTGTGATAAAGTCGCGTTTAGTTTGAAGTGGTTTATTTCATTTATTTAAACAGCAGTGTGTGATGGTGGTGGTGGTGGAAGAAGCATTTTCTCTCTGTTCCTCAGGCTACTCTTGTTTGGACACAGACAACCAGACACTGGCTTATAGTTGTTTAAACATTTCATAACAACATAGTCATTCCTGAGCAGGTGACAATGAGGACGACAGGGCAGTACACCTACGATTTTTATCATACAATAACCATCATACTATTGTGAAAAACAGAGCTCATGTTTAAAACAATGCTGTCAATTGATTTAAAAATAATCGAATTACAGGCTTTGTGATTAATCAATGGAAATTTGTGGCTTATACCAATGATGTGAGAAGGATTGTATTACAGCTAGACTTACTGCATTACACTGTTTCTAGTTTTATGTCCGGAATTCTGGGATGTGTCCAACCAAAATGGGTTACCATGGAGAAATCCTGACAGTGTGAGACAAGACCTGCTCACCCTGTCAGGGTTCCATCTGCATAACAACCTAAAACTGGCGATACATTATCCTGAACGGAAATGTCAGCACATTTACTGGTGTGCAGTTGTATAGGTGTGTGTGTGTGTGTGTGTGTGTGTGTGTGTGCGTGTGTGTGTGTGTGTGTGTGTGTGTGTGTGTGTGTGTGTGTGTGTGTGTGTGTGTGGCTGGGCTGTGGTTATACATCTGTCCCATCGGAACACTGAGTTGCAGACATAATATGTCCCTTGAGTTAGATTATGCCTACTTTACCCCCCCCCCCCCTGTTTATACCATCCAGACTTGTTGATTAAGTAATAAAACAGACTTGTGAGTGTTGCAGGTGGCTGTTTATGTGTGTGCGTGTGTGGGGGGTGAAATATGGACCATTGCTGGGTCAATAGAAGTAATTATGAGTACCTTCCTCTTTTGAGTATCTGTAGTTGGTGGAATAGCAGGGGGTATTAAATACAGGGAAGACTGTGCAAGGGTAGAAAGGAAGTTTGAGAGACACACACACACATACACACACACGCACACCTACACATATTATCAGCATGGAGTGTGCCGTCATTGAGTGACAGGTGCTGTCCTTTTGGGTGTGCATCTCATGTCCCCACCTGCCAAATAACTTTTTATGTTGGCTAAATGTTCCAGTGCTTGTCTGGAACTGAAGTAACTGAAGACTCTGTGTGCACTGCGTGAAAGCAGTGTGGTCATGATGATGTCAACTTAAAGACCCTGAACCCTAAATTGTTTCCATCATTTCTACCCCAGCAGGGTGTGGATGCCTGTCGAACTGGCACTCTACATAGCAACCTCTGTGTAAAGTGTAAAAAGCGCAGGCAAGTAGTCAAAAGATGATTGCACAGTCAAGTACATTTACAATATCTCACATGTGGTTGGAACGCCCTATGCTGTATGACTCTTTAATTTTTTATTCTGAATCAGTATTTGAAAAAGGTGGCAAAAACAAAAACAAAACGCCAAGCAACCAGCACACACTCTGCCTCCTCTGCCTCCTGACTCATGATGTGACTGGCAGCTCAGTGGAAAGGTCAGTCAGTCAGTCAGTAAGCTTATTAAGTTTGATTGCCAACATGATATTTTCAGTTTCAGGCTCTGCTGCTCATCTTGGAAACCAGATTTGTGTTGTTACTCTTTGAGCTTCCAGAGGTTTAGTGATTTTAATCATTTGTTTAGATTTCCATCTCTTAGCACAGCATTCTCAGTCATCAGCTGGTATAAAATGTTGGAGTCAGAAAATAGTATTTGGCGTGTGAAGTTCTGATACCCTCAGGTAACCTTTTTAACATGCTAACAGGATTGCAGGAGCGGATGAGCTGCTATTAATTGCTGCAGGGTACGACTTAATTGTTGTCAATGGTATCTCTTTGATATTAAAAAGGCTTTTAAAAAGATTGGATTTTCATGCACATCTCGCAGCAAAGTTTATCATCTCTCCTCTAAAATACTACTTTTGTTGTGTGTCCAGGCTGACAGTGACTTCATTGGATGTTTAAAGAAATTGGGTAAAACTTAATTGGCACATTCTCCCTGCAGCCGCACAACTCAGAGCAAAGTGTCACTGTAGATGTGATGTATGTTAGTGTTTATCCACAGGTGTGCTGAATATCGATTTCCACAGGCACCTCTGAGAGCAAAATCATTTGGTCACTCTCTGACATACACACACAGCACCCACTCTCAGCCTCGATATTCACCAATTTAAAAAAAACAAAAAACATTGACGTAATCTTTTTAGGGAAATGGTATGAAAGATTTGTTTTAATCCGTCTGTTGACTGAGGAGCATAAATGTTGTGGGATCCGTCTCAGTGACACATTGGCACTTTGGATCAGCTGCAGGCCTGCTGTTACACACTGATACAGGATGACAGGAATTCACTTAAATGATTGTAAACTTATTGAAAGGTAGAAGTAGGATGTGTATAATATCTGACATCTTGGTTTGTTGTGCAACATAAGATGATACCAGCGCCTTGTTGCACCAGTGTAAGTTTTGCCTTAAGTTATGGTGTAAGGTCCAAACTAAACCCTACGTTGAAACCAGATACATTCTTTTTTTTTTTTTTCAACTCTTTTTATTTGCATTTTTCAATAAAGTGACAGACAGTTGTTAATGACATTGGTATAGTGCTGAAGTAGTTTGTAAACAAACCCAATCCCCTCCCTCTTCCCCCCATCCACCCACCCATCTCAGGTTGAAACCAAACAGGGACATAAGAGCTACACAAACATTCACTCAGACGACACATTAGACACAACAGTAGACAGACAATCAGAGAAGCAAAGGTAAGAGGAGAGTGTACGCAGAAACCAGATACATTCTAACTTAATCTTCATTGCTTGGTTGCACTACGGAGATGTAGGGTTCATCTTAACTAGTAGAGCGTAACGTCCAAAATAATCACAATATTGTCGCAGAAATGACGTTTTCACTTCGTGGAAAAGCATTTCTTTTTAATTAGTATTTCCTCTCGTGCCTAATTGTCTCTGAACAGACTACCGGCTGCAAATAACCTCCGCTATCTGAAGTTAATCTACAAACAGCGATGAAAATGTATTTCAAATATGACAAAGCACCCTGAGAAGGTGATAACAACAGCCTACCACCTTAATCTACAGCTGGTGTTAATAACAACAGTGACATCGAGTGGTGAAAAGGAAGGCCAAGTTAACGGTAGCCTGCTCTGTTGAATGTTTGAAATTAGTTCTCTGCATGTATCAGGTGGTTGAGGTGAACAGTAGTCGCGGTAGTTTTATTTGACTAGTCTATATTCCTGTCATTTATCATATACTACAAAACCTATGATTCCACCATGGTCAAAATCATTTATGTTCAAAAATGTGCCAACTTCTCTACATCTTAAATGCATCACAAAGGCTTTTAATCTTTTTTAACCCATGCACACTTAAAAACTGCATTCACTCAGTGCAAATACAGTCTGCTCTCCCTCTCCAACTATGAATGAAGAACGTACTTTTCACTCTTTCTTTCCTTGCTGCAGTTCCTGCCTTACTGAAGATAATTTCACAAAGCTCTCTCTTGTGTGGGCTCTCACAAACTCTGTCCAGTGCTTTTCCAGCATAATGTAATGGATTTGTGTTATCCAGCATGCCTTTGTTCCTGGAGGTTTACAGGAAAGGGATAAAAGTAGTGAGTAAATCTCAAAACTGTCCAGACCTTGTAGCAGAGTGAATGCACAGTAGCATGTACTGTACTTTACATCTGAAAAACACTGATAAAAAATGGTTCAGAATTGGACTGAAAAAGCCCTCTGCCCTCAATTCTGACTCTCGTAGAGATAATTTTCCTTCTTTATTTTTTTCTAACCTCCCTGTCCTTTTCTGTGAAGATTGTCCACCTGCTTTGTTATTGCTCAGCTGAGGTGTGGAGCATGGATGATAAGAAAAATATTACCTTGCACTTACTCTGACATTGTTCTGTTGGACGAGCGACCTGCTACTCTCCACCCCTTCAACATTTTACAAAGATAGTAGAAGCGTCTTCTTTTGTAATATGTTAGGTTATTAAAAAGGGGTTATAATAGAGTGAGCGGCAGAGAGTGAGAGAGTTGGCCTGCAGCTTTTAGTCTCTCAATCCATGGCTACATATCATTTTGCTTTATGTACAGACCAGAGCTTGTATGAAGGGGAAATAAATGAAGTTCAGAGGGAATACAGTGCATTAAGACATAAAGACAAAGCAGACACAGAAAGAGGGTGTGATTTAGGGCCAGTTCTCCCACCACAGGCTGCATTGTGTGTCGCTCACATTAAACCTTTTGTGAAAAACTTTTATTTTCCAACAACACTGCTCAGACTCCCACCTTCTTACCTGGAGTTTTACTTGTGTTCTTATTTAATCCTGCCAAAACACAACCTGCATCAACAGCCTTTCACTCATAGTATAAGCTGCTTTAGTAAAAACTCAGACAGAGCTACACACAGAGATGGCAGCTTTTTAAGGCATCTGCTTTTTAAGTGAGGTAAGAGGCAGCGTGACAGACCCCAGCGTGCAGAATAAAGATCATTGTTTGCTCTCATTCTCTCCTCACAGACTGTGGGGATTTTGCATGTGGGGTCTGAACCTGTTTTGAGGTTATTTATTTATTTCATCTGTTTCCAAGAGCACAGCGTGCCTCTGGTGAGGAGAAGTACAATGTGCTACAATCCCCTCAGTGATAGATTTGACTGCTCAGACACTGCACTGCTTTGATTTATGATATAATATAGAGTGATACACTGCTCGTGCTACACAATAGCTCCTTACCACATACTGAGGTCATTCCAGCTCACTGTCGCCTCTTTGCCCATCACAGCTTCCCCTGCTGTAAAAAATGAAGAACCCTCACATGCACTTTGAGAGAGATCTGATTGAATTCAGCAGCCATTCAATGTATGAGATGAGCTGTAATTGCAGGAGTTCAGATGAATGAGTTATGACTGCAGGGTCTTAATACTGCTGAGCTGTTGCTCACTTTGTACCGGTCAGTGTCCCTCTCAGCTGTTTTGTTTTGACTTCTTGTCGTTTCGCAAAGATGCTTTATTTGGTAAATTGACCTCCTTATGATTTTAAGCACTGATGGTGTTTTCAAAGACCTGTTAAGCACTACTTGTTTCTCCCCCTGTTTTGCATGTTTGTTAATGACAGAAAAAAGGAGTTGAAAGCAACAAATGAACCCCACTGTGTTGATGTCAGCAGTGGGAGCAGATGCTGTGAGCATTTATACCTTTGTGTCAACATGTTCTTGATTACACCTTACCTATACTCTTTCTTTCCATCTCGTGCAGGCCTGCCCTCATTGTTCCCTCTGAGAGGAAGAGGAAGTGATGTCACGCCACCACAACCGCTTTGAGAGAGACTACCGAGGACCCTGGGAGCGGAGAGACATCCGTCCTTCTGGCCTCCACAATGGAGGAGCCAATCACAGCTGTGCCCCCGTCGTCATCAATGGCAACAACCGACCAGGGCTCCTCCCCCTCCCGGTCATCCCCTCCCTCCTTCCCACCCCTGTTACAGTCGCTGTGACGACATCAAGCAGTGACATAGCAGTCAAGCGAGGCATAACCCCAGCAGGATTGGTGGCTTCGGCCTCATCTAAGGTAAAAAAAAAAAAAAAGTGTTTATTCAGATTCAGCAACACCTGCTTTTCCCTGAGTTGTCATGGAAACATCTCAGTGTCTCCTCATGTTCTCTCAAGTTTCTTTGGCGTCTTGTCTCTCCCTGTTTCAACTTTTCAATCCGTGAAACTCTCTAACTGGACATAATCTCCAACATTCTCCATGCTGTTCAGGCTTTAAGCTTCCTTCCTCTCTCACTTTCTCAAATGTTTTTGCAAAATCCAACTCTCACTTGTCTTCATGTTCACCCGTCTCACCTACTCCAGCCCCTCTGTCTGTCTGTCTGTCTGTCTGTCTGTCTGTCTGTCTGTCTGTCTGTCTGTCTGTCTGTCTGTCTGTCTGTCTGTCTGTCTGTCTGTCTGTCTGTCTGTCTGTCTGTCTGTCTGTCTGTCTGTCTGTCTGTCTGTCTGTCTGTCTGTCTGTCTGTCTGTCTGTCTGTCCAATGCTCCATTCTTGCCAAGCTATTTTCCATCCATCTTCGTTTTCTCTAGAGCTGTGTTTTTTAATGCTTATATCCATAAATTAAAGATATATTTATCTTTATATCAATATCCATAATTATCAGTCATGGATTAAGATGATATTTGATCCAATAGTGATAATAAATCAGCTTCAATGTCACTTAAAGTGGCAGAAACAAATATTTAAAGTCACTGGTGAACAAATCCAAATGTGCCCCTTTATAAAGGGTCCTTTTAAAGTTAATATTAAGCTTTGAAAAAGTATGACAAACTACATTTAATCCAAATGATGTGTTTCTATTTCAAGTTACATTTCCAGAGTCTCAGGTGCCGCATTTGTGCATAAATATTGCAAAATCAGCTATAAAGCATATCTGTGATTGATTTTACACTTAGTCAAACTATACAATTAAATGTTTGACCAGTCTGGGTGATAGTAGTACAATGTGTGTTAGCTGGCTGTCAGCAGTGTTTGAAGGAAAGGGTCTTAACTGGAAAACGGTCAGACACCTCAGCCTCTCCTCTGGCTTTATTTCCATGGATACCATTCTTCTTTCTCTAACACTCACCCTCACTGTCTGATCTTTTGCTTCAATTTGAAATTCAGCAGATCCTTGTAAGCTTTTTTTCTCCCCCACCTTCTCTCTCTCTCTCTCTCTCTCTCTCTCTCTCTCTCTCTCTCTCTCTCTCTCTCTCACTCCTGGTGGAGCCTGGCCTCTAAGAGCAGAGGTAAACAATGCTCTGCTTATTTAACCTGTAAGTGCACATGATTAGATACCCTGCTGAATGCACCGACCACAGACACAGTAAATCTGCTCTGACACTGCTTCGACACATGCTTTTGTGAGTCTGTCCAACTCCAACTGAGGCCATTGTCATCATTCAACGGCTGACAAAGCAATTAAATGTGTTACCCTGCACGTGAGGGCATACGTGTTTAAATATAAACTCTATGGGTAAATATGTATGGATGAATCAAGGGCCTGTTATTGTTATCATTAAACTTTTGGTTCTCCTCTTATTAAATTCTATTGTGGCCTGCAAAGGCATTCCCACAAGGGCCCCCTTTAGCACCTGATCATTTGTGAGGCTGCAACTTCGCAGGGAGAGTTTTATCAAAAAAGCTCGTCTGCAGAGCTAGTCTCTGAAAAGTCCAGGCTCTTTATCCGCAGCCTGTTTCTCCAGCTGTTTGTAAGACCAAACTGTGCCTAGTTTGAACATAAATTATGACTCAATTGTAAATAATGCATCACTGAAATAAAAGCTGTATCACCAGGGAGATAAACTACAACACAACTTTAAGTAACAACTCATTTTGACATGCTCCTCCAGGGTTGGTGTGAATAATTCGAGTCATGGTAAAACAGAGGATTTTATGCTACACAGAATGTTGGACTGCTGGACTGTTCTCCAGTCAATCACAGGGCTGACATATAGAGATAGACAACCAGCCACACTCACATTCACACCTACGGGCAATTTTAGAGTCACCATTTAACCTTAAGAGCATGTCTTTGGACTGTGGGAGGAAGTCGGAGTACCCGGAGAGAACCCACGAAAGAACAGGGAGAACATGCAAACGCCACACAGAGAGGCTCCTGTACGAAGAGGATTCAAGCCAGGAGCCTCCTCCTGTGAGGCAACAGCGCTAACCTCTGCAGCCCTGAAGCTATATTGATGATCTTTATTTTTGCTGTACATCAAATTAAATTTAAAAACAGCATAGTTTACTTTGACCATTGAACTGCTCCCAGGATAAACAAAGGAGCACATATTTAAGTTGTTATCCATTTTCTACTATTCGCATGATGTCACTCAAGCTAAACACCTCCTCCTGTTTGGTCTTCAGCTGACGGGGAGTTAATGCAGAGCCTGCTGTTGAGTGTTCATGAAAGCAGATTTACCAGCCGAGGCCAAATGAAGCATTCTGTTCTACCGAGGACGTCATTTAATGACAGACGTCACTACCTCGATCTTTCTTTTATCAGTGGTCACTCCGTTAGACAATACGTTTAAACACTATAGTAGTATGCATTTTGAATACATCATATTTTTACGTTATATTAGACTTATCATGTTTGTCTTTTGATTCTTAATATTAGTTTGAAATTAATTTCAAGAAATTTGCCAAAATTGTCTTGTCGCGACAGCCTCATAAAGAAAAATCACGTTTTCCAGGAATTAAGAGCACCAGTCAATGCAGCTCGTCTTGAAACAAAATCAGATACTGTGACTTTTAGGACATTGATTTCAGCCGGGTTAGCTGGCCGGTGGATTGCAGAGTCCACTCTGTGACCAACACAACACGGTATCCAGAGCACAGCAGGTGTCATGGCCTCATTCAGACTCACTCATAAGGAAAGAAACATACAAGAAGCAGGACTCCTGTGAGAGTTATTTTCTAGTATTTTCCTCACTTTCTGTTCTCTTTTGATTGCAGCCAAATTCAGTCATAGATAAGATACTTTGTAATGAGTTATATTTTAGTCAGGTTTAAAATATTCAATGTTTTTGAGGGGAAAACTAGTGTGTGGATCAATTGTCTAACACGACTGTGCGTCACCTCTAGCAGTAGTTCATTTTGTATTTTTCTGCAGAGCCTTTACATTTGCATCAGTAAAACCTCACTTTTTCAGCATCACTCTGATGTCAGGGAGCTCGGTAATGAACAGACTCAAAGTAGAATCTGAAATCACTGAGACGTTATTGAGATTGAGGCCAAATCGAAGGGGAGGGGGTCTTTTTAAAATCAGGATAACATTGTGCCATGTTGCTGTGAAATGTATTGAAAATGAGATGATTAAAGTTTAAAAAGGCTCGTGCTGGGGGAGCTGGATGAAGGAAACAGAACAGAGACAGATGAGGATTTGGGGTGGGGGGGGGCAGGTGCTAGCTTACAAATTGGCTTCAGCTTGGGAAGGAAACTCACAATGTTCTATCAAATAGTCTAACCTTTATCATCAACAAAATATTACAATTTTCCAGGCAGACAGTCTCAGCAGGGTGTTAATGAAAACTCTGCTACATTATGAAGAAAGCCCAGAAAACTCAACATAAGTGAAGGAAAACTCCTCGCAGCTTGAAATGTCACCAGTCGGATCTGTAGATGATTCATCCAGTTCTTTATATGATTCATACTAAATAAAGGGTACAGCTGATATATAACTGTCAAGGGATATTGTTTGTGTTGTTTGTTTTTTATTCCTGACATTTTAACATAAATTGGAATTACACACTCAAACGTCTCCCTAAATAGTAAACAGCAGAAGCTGCCTATCGTCCTCTGAGGAGCAGAGAGGTAAACAAACTCCGCAGCCTGGATTTGATTTGATTTATTAGACACTACTGGATGTGTCGTCGCCCTATGACAGACTCACTGTGTGTCATTAATATTCACAGTGAAAATGTCACTTGATCTGCGAGGACTTTTCTTCAAGAAGTAGACCAAAGGAATTGATGAGAAATACTTAATTTCCCTGCGGTAGCTTTTATTTTTTATCCATATGCCTTTGGAGCAAGAGGACTGAGCAGGGGGCCAGACACAGAGAGAGACCATACCAGAAGAAATATCACCTTTAATCTTTTCTTATGAAATCATTTACTTCTTTTTTTTTACTTTGGTTAATAAAGTTAGTAGGGGAACCCAGCAAGTTGCTTTAAGTAATTTGATTTAACAATCGACTGTCCTGGAACAACTTAAGAAAAAAAGCATTCTGTACAAACGAGGGGAATTTCTCCACAGAAATGTCAGACTGGGCTTTACTTTGAAATCACACTGTTAGTGTAACGACTTTCCTTTTCATGCCTGTCACATGTATCATTTACTATTATGGCCTAGAGAAATAGGCGAGCTTTCTATTCTCTGAGCAAGCCGGCAGTGTGTAAGCTCTGACTTATTAACTGCTGAAATCAAAACAGAGCCGTGACACAGCCGTCACGTACACAAAAACGCAAGCAGTGAGTCAGCGCCCATTGCTTGTGTAGTTAGATGCATACACCTGATTTCAATTGAACGCACCAATCTAATTTTCCTTCTACTCTGTTTAACTTGCCATCAGCCATGCATGAATTCTTTATAATCTAATTTACCAAAACACAAACATCATCAAACTGTTTGTGGACAAACAAATCTGCAGTCAGGCTTCCACAACAGAGTCGTAAAGAAACATTGAACCTCGAGGGAGCAACGCGAGGATTAAGCTATGTTTTTTCCTGAAGATGATACATGGAAACTTTAGAGTGTTAACAAGAAGCTGTGATTGTATGTTTACCAGGAGCGATTGTACCGAGGTCCAGATGTCTCGGCACCATGTGGGGAGAATTAAAGCATTCCATCCTGTAATCGGAGGGAGCCATGCCGCAGTGATTGTTAATCAAGACAGAGCTTCAAAATTTAGACCGACAGACAGACTGATGACTGTGATGAGATTTATCAGACATCTTACACTCTTAACCACAGTTAGAATGTCATTTTTATTTTCATCAAAAAATATTTAGTCATGATTTTGATTTTAGAAAAAAAACTCCCCATGAATTTGAAACGGTTGGCAGATGCGGAAGTTATAACACAACAGGTCAAACACCCATTCAGGTCAGTGTTATCTTTGTCTGTGTTGTCAATCGCTCCGTGACAGGATGTTCCTCATGTTTCATCACATCTATATCATCTCCTGGCTCCTCCTGTGTCTCTCTTTCTGTCTTCTCTGTCGGGGTTTGGGATCCAAGTTGACCTTTTATAACAAATAATGGAGCGCTCATCCAACCCCCCTGTTTTTCCTGTCACAATTCTGCAAACCTGGCAACCTCTTTATTCTCTCTGTCTCTGCTTTTGATGTACTGTATCTGCTTCATCTGAGTTGGATTTTAAAACCTCTTGTAGGAAATAGAAAAGACACAAAGACAGGAAATGGTTCTGTAAAACCACTGAAATCTTGTAAAAAGAAATCGTTTGGGTTCTTGGCTTTGTCGTAGGGTGTTACAGTTTTTATGCCTTTATCCAGATAGGACATTTGATAGAGCTCAAAAAAGCGGGAAGAGACGGAGGGAGAACGACCTGCAGGAAGGAGCCGTAGGTAGGAATCGAACCCAGGCCGCCCACCCCGAGGTCGACAGCCTCTGCACATGGTCCATGCAAACTGACCACTAGCCCAACCGGCACTCCTTAATATTTCTATTTCAATCTAATTCTTCAGGCCATCTTTTCTCTTCAGCCCTTTAGTCAGCAGTGTGCGTTCCTGTGTGAAATTGGATTGCTGATCTGTCGGCACCGAGTGGCGGAGATGTATTATGGGATAGGAAAGACTGCATGTTCCGATGCTGCAGACAGCTGTCACAGGACACCGACGGATCACAGATAAACCTTGACTCCTCGTCCTCATCTCTTCAACACAGGAAATGCTCTCAGCAAATCTCATCAAAACATGGGCGAGAACATCGCCAGGCAACAAACCAAAACACACACGGCTGTGGTCAAGCACATTTCGCTCCACAGCATGTGGATGGTTGGCAGATTTGCCCCCTTAGCTAACTGTGAAGGGGTCATTGTTGATCCTGAGGTGATTTGAAGTGGCTGTCATCTTAGATTTGCTGTTGTCATTTGTCATCGCTGCCACCGCTGAATCTCACCCCTCCACCTCCTCATCAGAAGTGAGAGGTTTGTGTCAAAGAGGAAATTGATACTTCACACTCATTTACCTAACTATCATCCTGGGACTTTTCTCTGTCTGAGATGGAGTCAGTGCTTTCTAATGATGGACAGGTTCCAAACCAAAATGATTATTTATTTTTTTTAAGTCACAAAAAAAGATTATTTTGAATATAGAATATGTTAAACTCATCAGTTGATTTCCAACCTGGATCTAATCACCTGTTGTTTGAAGACAATGTTTCATTTTATGAATCACTATAAACGTGATCAATGTAAATAATGACAGTTTTTGTCCTAGCATAATTTTTCCACTCCAATACTATTCCCGTGTGTCAAGTAGCTATACTGTAAATGATGACAAACGTTTGGAAAAGGAGTTCTTAGATAGAGTGGCTATGAAAGATAGTAGATAAGAAAAAACATTGAAAAACTTTCTTTAACTCTAAAAGGCTATACAGTATACAATAGTTGATGGAATCTGAGACATGTACTGTATGTAACTGTCTTAACTTTACTTTTAAGAACAGTAGAAAGGAATACAGTAAACAAGGACAGAGAGTCTTTGCTCTCCATTTCTAGAGTGCTATTTATCCGTCGATGTAGATGAACACATCAAATGAGCAGATCTGCTATTAAACCTTATAAAGAGACTCATTTAATAGCAATATTCCTCTTCAAGTATTAAATGAGTACCCTGCTGATCGTCATCTAGATTTCTCTTGATGGGAGTAAAGCAAATCTGCCTCTATCGTCCCCCCCTCCACACACACACACACACACACATGCGCGCACGTCAGCAGAATAAAGAGTGGTGACATTTTCAAAGGTCCACCTGTGAAGGGGTTGATATTCAGAGTGCTGCCACCTTAAGGTTAACTCTACATGAAAGGTGATGGTGAATGCAGGCTTTTTAAACAATCAGTCGTGATTGTCATGGTGAATATCCGATATCAGTGAGCAGGAGCGTTTAGGAAGCACAGGGAAACAGTAGCCTACGTCTCTCTGCAGAGTGTCTGACTCTTCTCTCAGCTTTGTCTCACACGTGGTGTTCAGGTCTGTGGGAGCTCTCAGTATCAGTTACATGAGGAAAAACAAACTGAAGTGTTTTTATGTGTGGCTGGTTGGTCTCTCAGTCATTTTGACTTAATGAATTCTGCCTATAAAAAGAAGAGTTGTGGAGGATTGCTCTCAGAAGCTGCCTGAGGCTGAATCCTGACTCCTGGTAAAAGTGAGATGTTAAATGCTTCATTTTTATTTAAACTAGGTGGACAAAAGATCTGCCACCTGCTTTTATTACAGACATTGCAAGCTTTTGCTTTGAAACTGATTTGCTTCACTCTTCATGTTGATCTCCTTCCTTGAGCTGATATCCAGGAAGTACTTAAGCAACATTTTGTTTCCTATAATGTCACCAATGACGAACACACACATTTAAGTATAGAGTATGTTGAATTCTTTCTTATCTGTGTGGCTCTGGGGATTCTGCTGGTCTGCTGGCTGGTTTCAATAAGTATTTGATCAATTCCCTTATCTTTTGTTACTGAATCTAACACTGTGCTCATTATGACCCCTGTCTTTGTCAGACGATGTTTATCTGTAGCTCATTTTTCCACCATTTCTTTCTGTCCTTTTTTTAAATGGCAATCCCCTTGTACTGTTGTTCAGTTGGACTTTCCCTTCGCACTGTGCTCAGGGGACCCACTGCTCGACATTTAAATAATACACTCATAAATAATAGATATATTTAGAATGCTAATTCTAACAGGGACTTTGGGGGAGACTCAATCAGGCAGTGTTTATGGTTTGACATTAACTCAGGCTAACAAATTACTGAGCTCAGTGTTTCTCATTAAGAGCTGCACACATCATCAAACTAACAAGTTTCTCTGCACTCCACTCTATGTTCATGTTTCATTTCATCTCTGCAGTTCATTAGAGACGACTTTTAAGACGAGACTTTTGCATATGACTGATGTGGTCTCTATTCCCTGTGTCCAGTATTCACTGTTTTAAAATTATAAAGCGTCTCAGAGATCATGACCAACGAAACGTACAACCATTACCATTACAACCAACCATTACCATTTACAAAGAGGGTGAGGTGTGTTTGTCAGTGAATCAGTGTCGGCTGTTGTGAGAGTGTGTGGTGTGTGCGGCATGTTGTATGGTGTAAAACTAAACTAACATGAACAAACTACAACAAAACATGGTGCAAATGAGGAGCTGTGGGGATGGTGTGATGCTTGGAGTGGATGAGAGAGAATGAGAGGATGTCCTGCCTGATCTTAAATAGCCTACACCATGGAGACTGACCAGGTCTGCCCAGGTGTGGCGGAACACCGCCCACCAGCGACCTGCGGGGACACGAACACACACGGACAGAAGGGCAAAAATACAATAACAGGCTCTGCTGGCGGGAGGGCCGTCACATAAATATAAAGAGTTGTTGTTTTTTCTTTCAGCTGAAGGCCCCCTCTTATTCAATGTATCGTTTCAAATGAAGTGAAACTTGAAGATGAAGACATGTAAAAGTTGTCCAATCATGTAATTTTGTATCGAGCGAGTAAAGGATGTGACCGTAACTCTCATGGTGTGTGACCTGCTTATTTTCCTGCTAAATGAGACATGTTCAGTGATGTGCCAGATGGAAAATGTGTCAGCAGCAATGTGTTTTCAGCAGCACTGGAACACACTGTTCAGATCATCACAGATAACAAAGCTGGAAGGCCAGCGACCTGATTTAAGGGCTTTTTTTTATTGTACACCACGTTTTCAGTGGAGATGCACCCAGCTGTTGCAAACAAGCAATAAATGGAGCAAACTTGTCAGAGAAAAAACGACCTAAAACTGGCAGCTGGAGGACTAGAAAGTGTTAAAAGCTGTTTTCACGTATACTGTATCGTCCTGAGTTGCTTACTCACGAAGGCCCCTCTCAGCAAAGACTCTCCCTGTCAGACAGAAGGGGGCGAGGGTAGTGGTATCTCAGGAGGCCGTACAGGACCGACATAGAAGTAGTGAACGAAGCAACAGAATGTGATGATATGATGACAATTTTTGCTTTTATATATCCAAGTATATCAGTGCCACATGTAGTTTGAAATGTTCACAGTATCAACAAAAGAGCAGAGAACAACATACCGCTGCAGATTCTCTGTTGTTTAGTTTACACTTTCATTTCTGGGGGAATAAAAAGCATGGATCTGTTTTACACAGTAGATCAGTCAAATAGATGTTTGAGCTGTTCATATTCTATTGCAAAAGAAGGTGAGTGTTTAGTAACACCATAACAAAGTTTGCCTCACATTCATCAATTGTTTAAGTGAGCTTGTTTTTCTTGGTTCATTTATGTCCAGCAGTATTTCTTTTAACAGCTCAAATGAGTGCTGGTAATTTCACCAAAAGGCTAATTCTCAAATAATCAATTCAAAATTTACTGAGAATATTTGGGAAAAATGAAGATGTTTAGTCTGTACATCCAGAGATATAAGCAAGAGACCTGCAAGGGACCTAAAAGCTGAACTATTTGAGATCACAAGCTGCTGTCATGAAAGTGCACAGTGGAACCAGTGTGCAGGGTTTTATAAGGGAAATATTCATCTGTGGACAACTGAGGTGTCTTTCAAGCTGGCCATAGTGTTATAGTTTCCTCATTTAGATACTATAAAGGGACTGTGCAAACTGTTAGATCAAAAGAGAGGCCTAATACTCAATCCACACAAACTTTTCGCACTTAGCTTCTGCAAAATAACTCATTTTTTTTTAATTTTTTGCAGTTTATAATGATTATTCTTTGTCTTTCCAAGACCGGAAACAGTGGTTAGGGCTTTTGCCTCACATCAAGAATCTTCCCGTCCAACAGGTCCTTTCCTTGTGGAGTTTGCATATTCTGCGGAGATCCTGCTTCCTCCCACAGTCCAAAGACATGCTTGTTAGGTTAGTTGGTGACTCTGACTCTGACATTGGTTTGATTATGAGGATGAATGTTTGTTTCTATGTGTCAGCCCTGTGATTGACTGGCCACCAGTCCAGGGTGTAACCCCGCCTCTTGCCCAATGACAAGGACGGCTCTAGCCGCCCCACGATCCTGCCTGGGAAAGGGGAAAAGATAATGGATGGATGAATGGATTTACAAGACTTATTTGTAAATTGCAAAAAAAAATTCAGAATATAAGAGCCAATGTGGCGATAAGATTTTTTTTTTAAATTCAAAGGAACATTTATTAAATGAATTATGGATTTAAAAGGTATTTTAATGATCAGTAGGTGTGTGATGTGTCTCCTTACAATAAGTAAGATGACAGAAAGAAGACACCTCAGGTATTATGCTCCACGTCTTTGCTCATTGGTATTCTAGTTTTATATTTGGCTGCAGAGCAGTTTTTAGCAACATGACTCATTCATGTGAGTGATAATGATCTCATGAATATTTATGTTTCCTCTCTTTGCAGGAACCAAAAACACTTTCATCTCTCAAATTAACACACAACAAACAGGTAAATGGAATAACAAAATTCAATCATTCTAGAAATACCAAAGGGACTAACTGTGGATCGTAAACGGCATTCCAAGAATTCTGTGTATCCAGTCCTAGTTTTTCTATATTGTGAATGAGTGCTATGTTTTTTCTATAACACGCCAAGTGGGATATTTTTGGTCTGCCAATTTTTCTGACACTTACTGATAAATCAATACCGAATATTCTCACTAGTTTATGGAGAAAAAAAAAAGATTAACCCATACTAACTAGTTATAGAAGAATTTCGTCTCAACACACTTTCTGTATGCTTTATATTCTAAACTTTTTCGACGCATGTCTGCTGAGAAGAGCTTTTCATCTTCAAAACAGAAAACAAAGAAAATAGCAAAAGTGTGTCAACATTGATGTGTAGACTCGTATGATTTTTACATCCTGAAATTTGTTACACAAAACAGCTTCTCTAAAGGACTCTTCACAGCATTGACATTTAGTGTTTTATAACGGCTTTAGATTAAAGAATGTAACTCCTGCAATAGTTATAATTATTAAGAACCCATGGCATTTAAAAAAAGACACACACAAAGTCTCACTGATTTTTTTGTAAACCAGATTTTTGCAACTAAATGTTGAGTTTTTTTAGTTTTGTTCCCAAAAAAAGGTTTAAGTAAATGAAGCAGGGAGACTAGAGCTTTGTCCATAACCTCACAATTCAATTCCATTTCAATTCTTTGGGTCACGATTTGATTCGATATCGATTCGATTCGATTCAATATTGATCAATATGCTTCAATATGGATTGAATAATACATATAGATGACAGAAATACCCAGATAACTTATCACAGTACCTTCTGATATTTGTTAAATAGTAATGTGTGCATTATTTGTATCGGTTCAGAACAAACTGACTCAAAAATGTATTTTATCGTTGCATTACTTTTTAATAAACAAAGAATAAAACATACAGTATGCAGAAGTACGGCGGCCCCCACAGTGCCCCCACTGGAGTGGGGCGTCATTACAACGGAAATAATCAGTCTCAGGATTTCCCTGAATCGATATTGAATTGGGGAAAAAATAATTGCAATGCATTGATGAATCGATATTTTTACCCAGCCCTAATGGAGACATCGAGTAATCTTGCAAAATATCCTGGTTTTAGTTTTCATTAGTAACTTTGGACACAGGATTCGGACCATGAAATCTCTCTTGCCATCTGTATAGGAATCATTAGCATTTGAAAAACCAACAACTGTAGACCAAATCGAGAGGAGCTCATTCATGGAAAGTTTGAAAGGCAGCCTTAAACAGACACACACAAAAATCACACAATTGATGTGAAGGTCCGTTTATCCACCTGCTGCAGTGTAGTTCATGGTTATTTCTCACTTCCTTTAAGACTCTTTTGTGTCTAATGATCCCAGCGTGTCTCTCAAGTGTATATCTTACCCCAAGCAGAGCGCTGTGTGGACTCCCCCCTGTGCTCACAGGAGCTCAGAGCCGCACTGACCGCTTCATCTTGTGGGATAAACCAGTCTTTCAGTCTCCTATCAAACCCTGGGGGAGCAAAGCTGGAGCTACAAACCTGAAACCTCAAAGGTTGGAGCTCTCTTTTAGGTTACAAATATGGCTGCTTGTGCACAGCTTTATGTGGACTTCTGGCTGATACGTCACAGACAGAAGTCCATATCCCTGCTCTTAATAAAAATAAAATGGAATATGAGCACTTTTCTGTCGACTATTTTTAACTCCTAATACAAGAAAAATGAAATCTTGTGAGTAAAAAGGCTGAAATAATAACAGATAGTAAGAGGCGTGTGGGCACACTATTAATTTGTAAACCTTAATGGAGTCATGAGGGGCTTTGAGCTCTCAGCGCTGTTATGCAGACTTTTTTGTACCTTACATAATACTGCTATTTTTGGAAGCTGATATAAAAAAAAGGCACTCTGGACATTGAAATGGAGCTTCCATTTGTTTGCCGAGTTCATCTGTGTGGAGCTGATGAATCTGGTTTTTATCACTATTGTCAGTTTAACTTCTCTCACTTGTTTTCTGTTTAACTTATGGCCAAACAGACTGTCAACAGTAACTGCTTAAGAGGGTAGGAGTTGCAAGAAATGTGTGGAGGTGTGGAGTTATGGTCAAGCAAATGAAAAATCTCAGGTGAGTGACTTTAATTCCCAAAACGAATTTTAAGATTGTCCGCATTGTTAATTGAATAAATATTCCCCACACTTGCATTCTTGGCAAGTAGATCTTGTTTCTATTTATACTGAAATATCACTATAAGTTCATTTTACTTTTTTAATGCTAACTGGCTGTAGCCCAGTAAGCAGCCATTTACTGCTGCTCTTGTAAACAAAGACACATTTTGTAATATTTCTTTATTTTTGGACCGACAAAAAGAACCATAAAGTTGTCTCTGGGTTCCTGAGGCTGCTTCTGAGACAGAATGCGGATATATCAGGCAGAGTCATGGCCTGTTGGAGACCTCTGTCTCTCACTCTCCCAGCTAGAGCCAATGGTGGCCAGTATGGCTGCTAACACACTCCTCTGGGAGGTGTTACCAGATACATAGAGGTCTACACGGCTCACATGTTGAAGTACAAGTCCTCCTCACTGCTTAGTCCCTCATAGAAAACATTTTCTCAGTGCTGTAGCTCCCAGCCACTTACACTTTCTTTCAAGAGAAAAGAAGACTAAAAAAGGAGGGGCTATGGTGGATTTGGAGGAGAGGCTGCAACCTTCCAGCACTCATGGGATATTAGGCTGGGTCTCCAGCTCTGCATCTCCACTGAAGCTTGTCAGCCTCGCCCCTGCGATCACGCCTCTCTTTCCTCAAACGTGTATGCGTCGAGCCAGGAGCCTGCCGAGCTGTCGGAGCGTCTTAGCTGGAATGTCAGTGGAAGTGAAGTCTGTTCCCCTTCAGTTGTTTGGCCCGGTTCTTGAAATCATAGAGTCCTGGATCCATTGGCTTTTCCGTGGTGCATTGATAGCGTATATACACACCAGGCATTCGTGTTGTGTGTTTTCATGACCGTTGTTTGTTGTGCTGCCAGGGTCAATGCTAACTGTTGATTCCTGGAAGGATTCTCTTTGTTTGGAATTTCAATTTTGAATGAAACAGTGATGAACAGTGCACCACCAGTAATGGCTGACATGTTTCACAGTCATATTGCCTGGATGCAGACGTTGACTATGGATATGACATGTTTCAACACTGAAGGGCAGGTGTTGAAAACGATGCTGCAGTTGACTCATAAAAAGAAAATAAACTGAATGACCGTCATAAAGAAATGATAACAATATTAAGGAGAAAATTCTAGGGTTGATGATTATATAATGCAGTCCTTGGTAACTTAGAGAGGGATTAGATAAGAGCTGTGCTACAAACTTTTATCAGTCGTCCTTTTTCTGACTATCACGGACCTGTCAGTTGAGAAAAAAAATCACACTACTGTCTTTAAACGCCACACAACTTTTGCCTTTTAAGGCTCAGGAAATGCCACATTTTACAACTTGCAGTGGAAATGCCACATCACCATATCATCTCAGATCTTTTAGTGCTATACAGTTGATCCTTTCTCATAGAATAAGATATTACTTCAGTTTCTCCCTGTCTTTTCAGTATTCAGCCATCATGCTGAATACACACCTTCCCTGTAAGTGACACCACGCGGTTCGGCATCTTGTAGCACCACTACTCTTTAAGATGGCTGCCAAAAATGGCGCAGTAGTCTCTTTGTTTACCGTGTGATGCTCTGCTATTTTCCAGTCTTAATAGATTGGACACAGCCGCCTGCACGGTCCGGCTCCGGCATTCAGCACCATTATGACCGAAGTCCAGAACAAATCCACTTCGCATTTAGGTGTCAGCGTGTTGTCATGAAGAAGAGATACCTTTATACAGTAAGTGAATAATGTTGGGGGTGAAAATTTGCTTTGTACTCTCGTTGGCGCTCCTGGTCAGTTTAAGACCACATTAGGTTTGAGCTTTTGGCAGAGCAAGAGGAGGGAAAGATAAATGATCCATCGAAGGCAATGAAACAAGGCGATGTGATGGATGGGTTTGTCAAACTCTGCTTCTCAGTCTTTGACTCCGCTGCCGTCCTTTTTGTTACTTTTCTCTGAGGTAAGCCATTATTTCCATCGCCGTCCACAAGTCAGCTTTATTCTCTGTAACTGTCCGTGTCGGGCTCAAAGAAGGAAAAGCAATTTCTTTCTAAGTTGGATCCCATTGTCTTGCTTGCACACATTGTTTTCTTTAGTATGGAATTACAATGTGATTTTATTGTCTACATTGGTACACAATATAGCACAGCAGTGACTGCTGAGATAGCAGCTGATAATGGAGGTGAGCTTCTCTCTCAGATGCTTTTCAATTTAACTCTAATGGCAGCTCCAACACCAGACCATCAGATATCCTGCTCCATCAGTTTGGGAATAGATGAACTCATCAAACTATCAGGACTCAAACTTCACATTAACAGTCCTGATTACCTGCTGAGTGAGATCACACAGCAGTAAACCTCCTCCTCACCTGCAGTCTGTTATTTTCCTCGTGTGTGTAAAGAGAAACACTGAACCTTAAAAGGTAGAACACAATCAACCTGTGTAGCACTGACCTGCACCCTGCACACTGCTATCTTATTGTGTCCTGCAGTTGTGCTAATGACATTTTTTTTAGATTAGCTTTTCACCGTGCTGTTGTAACTGACCTGCTCAGTGTGTTTGTACGAGAGAATTTCTTCCTTTTAAGTCCCAAGCTTTCCCTCAACCCCCCTATTTTTCCCCCAAAACCAGCTCTTCTCTCACAATATTACACCTCTTATTTCACCCAGACTTGTTATTAAATTATTGATTTGATCATTGAGTGCTGTGACAGTGTTTACCTCTATGTGAGCTGGGTGTTATAGACATACTCACCTCACTCTTGCTATTTCTCCCCTAGTCGAGCTGTAAAGTTATTTATCTGGGAAATAACTGATGGAAGAATTCTTCAGGCTTACGAAGTGAGTCCATAACACACATACAAAAGCTACAAAGCTGCACAGACACAGACATGCAGATAGTAGTTGTCTGCAGAGTCCCTGTGTCCTACTCTGTCTTATTATATTATGTTACTGGTGTAATAAGGAGACGAGGGCTGGCTCAAACCAAACACAAAGACAAAGCAGTGAACAAACCGGTTCTGTTTATTTGGATGAGGATGTTGTGGACAGATGTCAGTGTTTGCCATGTCTGAGGAAATAGCTGATTCACCAGCCAAAATAAAACTGCTGTCTCACCATTAAACAGAACACAGAAGGACAAGTTTATATTTAATCCTGATGCATGTTGAATTTGTCTCCCTCTCTTCAATCCACTGAGTCTGACATTTCTGAAACGCTCAGAGGTTTTGAGAGGAGGGAAGGTCTGTGTAGCTGTGGTGTGCTTACTGTATATGTTTGTGTATCAATGGACAACCTTACCTTCATTGTATGTCTAATGTTTGACCAACAGGAAGGTATTAAACAAAATCCTTGTAATTTCTTGTAATAATGACTTTAATCCTCCCTTCACTTCTTTTCAACGCACGCACACATACACACATACACACACACGCGCGCACGCACGCACACACACTACTTCCCTCGCCCCGCCTCTTTTCCTGTATACTGCTTTAAAAATCCTCACTTGCATTTCTATTAAGACAGCAGGTGATCCGTGTGATTGACAAGGCATGTTGTTCATAACTCACGGAGTAATGAGCTGCAGCAGTAAATAAGCTAACCATTGCATGGCTGAACAGTGAGCCTAGGGCTGTGTCTGAAATCACTCACTCATTCCCTACTCCCTACTCACTATATAGTGAGTTTAATGCAGTAGACTATATAGTGCACTCACTCAGAAAAATTAAACAACATTTCGGACACTACTCGCTCACTCGCCGGCTGCTGACAGTGACGTCATTGTTGTCGCGCATCTAAAACGTGCAGTTTAACAACGGCCGAGGATCAATAATAACGGTAAATAATGGCATGAATTTCAGTGATAACTTCTATTATACTGAGTGGATTTTCACGAAAACATTTACAAATAATAAATACATATAAAATATTGAATTTTACATATAATGAAACATATTTTCGGACCAAAACTCATTTATTTATGTTCACAGACCCTCCTCTCGTGTTTGTCATCATCACCAGGACAAACTACCGTTACTAACGTTAACGATATTTACTCTTTATTTAAACAGATCAAAGATTTCAGTCAAAACGCTCCAAATATGAACTTTATTGTGTTTCTGTGATCACACTGGTCGCTCCTCTCGTCCGTCTGAGAGCAGCCGAGTCAAACGCCACTCTCCGCTCGTAAAACCGCAATGCATGATGGTATATATTGCTCGGATAGTGACCATCGCTTGTCCACTACTTTTCAAAATGCATTGTGGGATACATTGAGTGGACCATTCTCACTCAGAATTCGGACAGCACTACAAAATGGCGTGTTCACTATATAGTGCACTATATAGTGAATAGGGAGTGATTTCGGACACAGCCTAGGTCTTTACGTTTTAAAGATGAAGGCTAAAAGACCAATCATGGGTCATATCTGTAACTTTATTGTGACAAAGAGCATGCAAGTTTAGATTATGTACTTATCAATACTACATGTGAAAATACTCTACAAGTGAAAGTCTTACATTTCACTGCTGCACTAAATGCTCCCTGTGTTTTCCTATTATTAGTTGTATAACTCTATTCAAATAAAAGTATATAATAGTGCACAATATTGCATATACCGCTGAATGAATGTGGTTTAATTTACTGCTATAGATGTTCAGGGCTGTGCTATTTAATATATTAGGTATAATGAAATGAAATACATTCTAAGATGAGGATGAATACTGAACACAATCACTTTTTCTTTGATGATCAAACAGTACATTATTCTGTTGGAGTATGGATATTGTTTACTCCTCAGCAACCTTTATTAAGCGGGGAGTCAGATAAGAGTGACACAGCGAAGCAGTGGGTGTATTTGATTTTTGGTCCCAGTCCAGTACTGGTAATAGCTGAGTAATACCAGGATATTTATATTTTTAAAATAAACTTGAAAAGAAATGATAAAGTAATGGTGATTAAAAACTGAAATAACAATATTGATCAAAACCATTTTGATTATCATTTTAGCCAAATCATACAGGACTAGTGTGGTGCTATAGGAGGCCGAAACGCTACGCAAAGAGGAAGTTAAAGCTAAATGTCAGCAATCAATGTTTTTGTCCTTATAAACGATAGTTATATTGCAGGCTATCATCTCTGACTCAAGTCCAGATATCAGACCTAGCATTAGGAAGGAAAACTGGAATAGAATTAGTTGTTGGGGGAAAAAAATGAAAAAACTTTCTTATGCATGGGAACAAGTATCGGCCATTTTTTTGGGCTATTTTTTGACATTTCCTATACTGTACCTACAGTTAATGAAATACAAGAAGAATGGATAACGTCCATCTGACAAAGACGAATGACTCCCTTTGTGTAAAAATGTGCAGATTAATGTTTGCATGTTTACTCAAACAATATTGCATCCTTGTGTGTGTGTGTGACCTGTGTGTGAGTGCCAAACAACACCCTATATGGTCCATATACACGGCCGTTACTTTCAGTGCAAAAAAAACCTTTCCCCAGCCAGATTGACAACAAATTCATTAGGCTCTGCTCAGAAATCATTTCTCTGGCTCCTCTCCTCCGTTTTTGTCGAGTCGGGGAAACCATCTGCTGCCATGTGATAATGTGTGACCTGTTAGTTGGGAACTGGAAATGAGGAGAGCAAGTAAAATGGGGAGAAAATGTCAGGCACTGTCCCAGAACCTGAAACACCTTCCTGCCTACATGCAGCAAATTTGACATCTTAATAAGCATCCTGTCTCATATCTCCTGGCTGCTGTGTGTATGTGCATACGCACTTGTGTTTCCACTGTGTATGTGTCTGTGTGTGTGTGTATTTTCTGCCTTACATTGATCATTTTTTGTCAGGATTGTTCCTTAGCCTGGCTGATGTGCTGTCAGTGTGATGGAGCTCAGTAATAACCTTGGCAGATGGATTGTGTTCGGAAAATAGATTTTTCCTGTTTTTGCCTCTGTTTCGGTTAAATGGCGAGAGTACTAATTTTATAATAATGCTGTGAGTTGATGAGGAGTTGTCTGTACAGAAGAGAAGGGGAAGCATGGCTGGAGAGCAATACAGTACAGCTCACAGAGCTGAGGTGGAAAAATGCTCCTTAAAACAAATGGCGGGCTATAAAAAACAACTCCTCACCTTAAAAACGCTCTGAATTTGTTCTCCCAGAGTCTCCAGTCCTCTCAGGTGGAATTGAGCTCTGAGGACTTTCTCAGAGAAAACCATCTCAGTTTTCTCTTGTTGACAGTCAACAGCTGGAGCTGGACTAAAAGAGCTGACAGCCTGTCTCCACCTCCGCCCAGCTTCTCTCTCTCACTCCATCACTCTGTTTGCTACTTTGCCTTGGGATGTTTCTCTTCACTGTTTTTTTTTATTTTGCCCCCCAGCTCTTACAAACTGTCAGATAACTTTCAGTATAGATTTATCAAGTAAGTGACACTCAGTGAACATGTCTGTGAGTGTGAAGTTGTTTATGACAGAGCAGACGTTGTGCTGCAGTAACATCATATGAGAGAAGCAATCTAAAGGTCAAAAGAACTAGAATTAAGGATGAATAGTTTTGTGATAGATTTTTAAAGCAAATGTGTAACATTTTGGTGGTTCCATCTTGATAATGAGGGGATTTCTTTTTTGTTAATAATTCATAAAATAAAATTGTTGGTTTTACCAGTTAAGCAATTAGAAGACATCACTTTGTGTTCTGAGAATGATCATTTTGTAAAGATTAGCATAGCTACTTTCTGAAATTTCATTTCAATTAATCTCAATAGACAGTAACTTGATCAACCAGAAAATTATTATTGCAAACTAAATACCATGTAAGGTGTTTTAGGGCCTGATTTACTAAGATCCCAATTAAAGAGTACTAAATTGCGCGTTGATTCAAAAAATTGCACGTTTGGCTTGTGGGCGTTTTGCGGGTGATCTACTAAGAAAATTTGCGTGAATGATAACATGTGCAAACCTTGTGTAGGCGGTAGGCCAGACAGCTGGCCAGCGCTATGTCTGATCGGACATAAATGCCCTGGCAAGAGGTGTGGAAGACGGGGGTACAAGCAGTGGTGAGGTCCCCCAATCCAAGCGTCCTACAGCATAGCAGCAGGGGGCTGTAGAGGGAGGAGAGGAGCGCGATAGGGAGAGGAGCGGACCGGAGGGGACGAGCTTTGGGAGAGACACGCAACCTGAGAAAGAGGAAATCCCCCAGTTTAAAATGTAATGTTGCCGAAAAGAGGGAAATAGGAAGACATAAATGTCAATGTTGAAATTCTTTAGAATGCAGAGGCTGTGAATGTTCAGTTATATATTAGTTTAATCATGGTGTTTCTCTTTATTAACAATTATTGAATCGAAATAAAAAATATATGCATGCCATTTATTTTTCTGTCATTCGAAACATGTTATCTGATCTTTCTGCCTTCTTTTATTGTGCCTATGTCTCCTCCTAACTACAATAACAGCAGCCTGTTGTGCGTAACACTGGGCTCCTGGATTAGCACCTTCCTTTCAAAGGTGTTAAATTTAGACACCTTCACAATCACCGCAGTTTTTGTCAGGCTTGGTAAATCACAATGCGTGTAGTAACTTAACTTATTTGCATTTTCTCCTTCCAGTATTTTGCACGCTACGGCAGAAACGCCCCATATTGCATATTCATTAAGGCAAACGTACTAAATGGACAATGTGTGTTGTTTTGCTCATATGAAAGGCGCAATCTTCACTGCACGCTGTTATTAGATCAGATAGCACATTTTTTTCGGGTGGTATCAAGTTTTAAGACACGCAAACCTTTAGTAAATCAGGCCCCTTGTGTTGAAGACTCTGTAAAGCTGTGATTCATCCATAAGAAAGCAGGGAGGCTGACTTCCTGAAATGTCATCAATCCAATACGTAAATCTGCATGTTCATTCACTGTGAACTGAATTAGCTGGGTTGTATTTTTATGGTCTTGAGGTTTATGGTTAAGCCAGCACCCTGTTGTGTTTTGTCGCAAAGTTGTTGTGATGCATGATGGGAGCTTGACGAAATGAACTGCAGGTCAGGGAGGATAATGGAACAACTGAGGGATAAACCAGGAGGGGCCTGGTGAACAGGTCTGTCCTTATGAACTTTGGAGGCAGGCCGAGGCTTGTTAGACTAAAGTGTCCAAACTGAAAAGAGGGAGAAGAGTACATTTTTTTATAGGTCCAAAGGTGACCCTGTGTTTTCATCAGCCTGGGCTCTCTTGATTGCACTTTATACCACCCTACAGAGTAAACTATTAGATGTGGTGCAAAGGTTCAACAAAGTCACAGTGGTTTTACCTCCACGTACACATTGTCACTTAGCTTTCATATTCTATTTTGAAATCACATTTTTCAATTCTCTCAACCCTGCAAAATATCTTCTTTCTATTTACTCCAGGGGTCGCAACCTTTTCTTTCAAAAGAAACAATTTTGCCTGCAAATAAATTGAATTTTAATTGCGAACAAGATGTTGGCCCTCCCATAGTCAAAGAAACATGATTGACGTTGATAATATGTATATTATTTACTTAGGGGGGAAGCTGCAGGGTCATGTTTGGCCAATTGTTAGGGGTCGATGTGTGCCAAAATGCCAGGGCAGATTTGTTGTCTAGGTGAGTGGCAAGATTAATGTGTTTAATTTAATAATTAATAATTTTTTTTAAATGCCCCTAAAATTAAAAATCAATCCTGATTATTAATCGTTATCTCAATATTGATACAAATATTTTTGATCATCATTTTGGCCTAAATTGTACAGCCCTAACCTCCCACCAAAAATGTGTGTGGAGCTGCAAAACATATTTGAATCTTACAATGAAGGTCATGCAACTGTGTTACTCTATTAACATTACTAATACTGTACATATCAATTATACTTTTATCAACACATTCGTGTCCATTTATCCAACCTCAATGGTCCAGATTAAAATATCTGTATAGTTTAAGATGGATATCCAAACATTTCAGACCAGACATTTATGTTTCCAATACCACCATGACTTTGTTTTTTTCATGGCTGTGTCTGAAATCACTTCCCTACTCCCTGCTGACTATGTAGTGAGTTATATGTAGTAGACTATATAGTGCACTCACTCATTTACAGTTAATAAATACATATAAAATATTGAATTTGAGATATAATAAAACATATTTTCGGACAAAAACTCATGTATTCATGCTCACAGACTCTGGTCTTGTGTTTGTTATCATCATTATGAGGACCAATTAACGTTACAAACGTTAACAATCCTTCACTCTTTATTAAAACACCTCGTAGATTTCAGTAAAAATGCTCCAAATATGAACTATATTGGGTTTCTTGTCCGTCTGAGAGCAGTCGAGTCAAACGCCTCTCTCGCTCGTAAATGTCTTTGAACCGCAATGCATGATGGTATATATTGCTCCGATAGTGACCATTGGCTGTACACTAATTTTCACAATACATTGTGGGATACACTGTGGGGACTACATTGGGTATGAACATGTTCACTCAGAATTCCGACACCACAACAAATTGGCGTATTCACTATATAGGAATAGGAAGTTATTTGCACAAAGCCCATGACTTTTCCTTAGTCCTCACCATTAGGTCAAAGGTTCAGCTGTGATTATAGTCACAAAAATGTTATGTAGAAAGTATTTTACATGGACCAAAATATAGATTTCTTGTGTTGACCGGGTCTAATGTCAAACATAAATGTTTCTATTGGGAGTCATATTTTTGATGTAAACAAAAGCTTTTAAGAATATTTTTGATATCAATATCGGGCAGCAGTATCTCAGTCTGTAGGGACCTCGATTTGGAACTGGAGGGTCGCTGGTTTCTGTCCTGGTGTAGACCAAATCTGGAAATTGATCTGGTTGCTGGAGAGGTGTCAGTTCACTTCCTGAGCACTGCAGAGATACCCTTTAGCAAGGCACCAAACCCCCTTCCCTCGGGAGAGTGCTCACTGTGGGCCGCCCTGTCACTCTGACCTCTCTCCATTAGTGCATGTCCATAGGATCCTGTTTGTACATGTGTGTGTATTTCAGCCTATGTATGTGTAGCATGACTCAATAAGTGCGTAAAATGTAATTTCCCCTCGCGGGATTGATAAAGTATATCGTCTAAAGACAGAAAATTGGCTTGTGAACTTAGTTGAAATTACATAGGTAGCAATGCCTTCATTACAGACTTTACGACCTTCTTCTTCCCAGTATTGGGATGCATCAACTCTCCCTGTATGTATACATATGTACTGATCTAACTTACATCGTGGTGTGAAAAAGCCCTTATCCATTAGTAAAGTAATCAATCAAATGACATGAGTGCAGCAGGGGAACTAGTGGTTGGCCAATCAGCACCATGTTAGGATATATAACGTTCTCAAGCTGTGTCAGAACCAGAGCAAAGTTGTAAACAAAAGACAGATATTTTTTATAAAGATTACATGTTGTACATGCTCTTTAGTTGTCAGGTTTTGATCCTCATCTTGGTTTTAAACCTGATGATGGTAATAGGATGTAATGACACAATTAAGCCTCAATGTGGCGGATACATTTGACTGGTTTCCTTCAGCTCCAGCACTTGCAGTCTCAGAGCTGGAACAGAGAGTAGGGGCAGACACAAAACTACCGCTATTTGTATCATTGAATTAATATTATAATTTAATATGTTTTATTCAAAATAAGTCACAATAAAAAATCACTATACTAATCCTGTACTGAGGTATTTTTACAGCATTCTTTAAGATTCATGACGAGAAAAAAAAAGTTGTATTTCTTTAACAATAAAGACTTACAATGATTCAGCAAAAACATGGCATGGTTTACTTTCAATTATTTATTTAATATTATTATTATTATAATTATTATTACTACTAATTTATTGACTTGAAAAGGTTGCCAGTCAATCACAGCCAATCTTGTCTATTGCTCTCACTCCAATTATTAATATGGACAATTTAGAGTCACCAATTAACCTAATGGCATGTCTTTGGACAGTGGGACAAACCGGGGCACCCGTAGAAAACCCCCTTATGCACGGGAGGTCATGCAAACTACACACAGAAAAAGGACCCTGTCCAACTCAGGACTTGAACCAGGAACCTCCTTACTGTGAAGTGACAGTGCAGTGGTAGAGAGGGTATCCGACAGCTATTTCTGCAGCTGTCAGGCCCAGAGACCACATGTCGATGGCCTCATTAAACTGGCTATACAGACACACCTCTGCGCCCGGACCTCTATATAAAGACGGTTAGACTACTGATGCTTGTTTCGAGGGTTATACCTTCGTCATATTGGGTCTGTTGGGCTCAACTATATTTTGGATCATTGCTTGGTTTTCATGGTCTGTGTTCACTTAAACCTGGCTCACACTGTACGACTTCTCCCCGATTGTATAAAAGTCGGGGTGGAACGTCAGCTCACACTGTATGACTGAATCGTTTTCGACGCATGACCAGACCTTAAGATTTATGTGCTCACACTGTATGACCCGATTGTCGGGCACCATCTGAGAGCTCACACTGTACGAGTGAAATCGGGACGGAGCGTTGACAATTGTTAATAAAGTTTCATTTGAAAACTCAAACGGACTCCAGGGGACAGCGGCTGGTGAAAGAGAAGGAAGTGGAAGTTGTTATAGGATATAGCAAAGTTGATACAAACGTAGATATATGGATACAATGTTTCAGAAAAGGGCTGCACTGATCATCTGTGCCGTCCTGTAAACAGAAACCTAAAAAAAAAAAAAAAAAAAGCCGGCGTATATGGACTTGCAGGTGGCTGCGGAGACGAGGACTGTAGGTTTGTGCGTTTTGCAGAGAGAATTAGAGGTTATATATATTATGATTATATTGTAGTCATGCGCGACTTCTGCCAGACGCGTTTATGACGTAATTGTCAAGATTTTACATTCTAAATATCAAACATGTTTGAAATAAATCGGAGCGCCCCCGGCACATGTGGCTCCTGAGCCTCGGGTTGCCAACCCCCTGATTTACTCTCTTTGTTGTAATTTTGTTCAGCATTTTTTACACTTGACTGAACAATCTGTAATCAGTGATGTTTTTTCATGCCCTGCAGGTATCAGGTGTGTCTCCTGGGGAAAACCAGAGTCCAGGACTGCTGCTTGCTCCAGGGGTCAGGTGGGGACAGACTCCCATTAACCAGCTCACACCTTGGGATACAGATGAGCCGCCTGCCAAGCAGCATCGAGACAGCGAGCCCAGCGGTAACAAATCTTAACACACACACCATTTACATACACACATGTATACACTGACAGACACATTCATGTATTCCTCCTGATGCGAGTTTACAGTGATGTAAATTTGTCGTCATCGCTACGCCTGCACAAAGCAGATCAGTGTACACTACACACACACTCAAACACACACTTACATGCTACACTCCAGACAGTGCTGACCAGTTAAACTAATATCAAATGCTAATGAGACGTCTTGGATGACTTGGCCTACATAAAATCCATGCTGTCATGATTTGGTCTTGTTTTAGTTTTGTATTTCAGAGTTTTGATTTCTTATCTTGTTTTAGTTCTAACTTTCCCCTAGTGTTGCTTGTTTCCTTTGTTTAGTCTTAAGTGTTTCCTGTTTTATTTTGTAATTTCTTCTTCTTGTGTCTCTCTGTGTTTTGTTACATTCTTGACTTCTGTGTGTCTTGTTACATTCTGTGTGCCTTCAGTGTTCCTTGATTTACTTTTAAGTTGTCTCTGTCACCTGTCTCTGTGTTTCCCCTGTTCTGATTGCCCTGATTGTCCTCACCTGTGTTTTGTTAGTTTCACCTGTCTAACTAGTCTCACCTGTGTTGATTACCCCTGTGTCTATTTAGTCTCTGCGTTTCTTCCCCTCTGTGTGAGTTCATTGTTTTGTCAACTGTTGTCGTATGTGTCAGTCGATTATTGTAATTCCTCGTGCCTCTCAGTGTGTTTTTCCTTTTGTGGATTTTTGGACTTTTTCACGTAAGCCTTGTTTTGCTTTTTGTTGAATAAATATAGTTTTTTAGTTCTGCAATTGGGTCCTCCTCCTGTTTCCAACCCATGACAGAATGAACTGACCAAACAATGGACCCAGCAGAAAGTTTAGAGACAATGGATCCTTTTTCTAAAATAAATTATTTTCAAGATATTTTTCGTTGGGCCAGGAGCACTGCTGTAACAGAGCAGTCTCCTTGGACAGGCACTCGCTTGGCCATTTTTACTGGGACCCGTGGAGGAAAAAGAAATGGCACCTGTCGTCCTATCCTGTCTCCACGACCCAGCACCCCAGAGTCTCTACAGCCCCAGCAGTCGGTGTACCAGCCCAGGCCTCAACACAAGCCTCAGCTCAAGCCTCAGCTCAAGCCTCACCCTCAGCAGCTGGTGAGCCAACCCAAGCCTCAACCTCAGCAGCCTATCTACCAGCCCAAGCCACAGCCTCAGTCCAGGCCTCAGCCCAGGCCTCAGCACGAGCCTCAACTCAAGCCTCAGCTCAAGCCTCAGCCGGGGCCTCAACCGAAGCCTCAGCCGAAGCCTCAGCCAAAGCCTCAACTCAGGCCTCAGCCCATGTAGCTGCCCAACGCACCCGAGTCTTCGCTGCCCAGCTCACCCGAGTCTTCGCTGCCCAGCTCACCCGAGTCTTTGCTGCCCAGCTCACCAGAGTCTTCGCTGCCCAGCTCACCAGAGTCTTCACTGCCCAGCTCACCAGGGTCTTCGCTGCCCAGCTCACCAGAGTCTTCGCTGCCCAGCTCACCAGAGTCTTCGCTGCCCAGCTCACCAGAGTCTTTGCTGCCCAGCTCACCAGAGTCTTCGCTGCCCAGCTCTCAAGAGTCTACGCTGCCCAGCTCCCCAGTGACTCTACCCCTGTGCTCCCCAGGGCCTCAGCCTCCCTGTGCCTTGGAGCCTCAGCCTCACTGCGTCCCTGCAGAGCGCCGTCTGCTGCCTGTGACTGCTGAGCTCCGTAGTCCCCCTGTTGAAGAGAGGGGGATTTCTCCGCATTCCCTGTCGGCGGTCCGGCCGACTCCTGACGTCCCCTGAGCAGTCCGGCCGACTCCTGACGTACCCTCGGCGGTCCGGCCGACTCCTATTTCTCCGTGGGAGGCCCTGTCAACACCTGTTTGCACGTTGGAGGTCCTGCCCACTCCCGTGTCTCCGTGGGAGGATCTGCCCACTCCCGTGTCTCCGTGGGAGGTCCTGCCCACTCCCGTTTCTCCGTTGGAGGATCTGCCCACTCCTATGTCTCTGTGGGAGGCCCTGCCAACACCCGTTTCCAAGTTGGAGGTTGTGCCCACTCCTGTTTCCACAATGGAGGTCCTGCCCACTCCCGTGTCTCCATGGGAGGATCTGCCCACTCCTGTGTCTCCATGGGAGGTTCTGCCCACTCCTGTTTCTCCGTTGGAGGATCTGCCCACTCCTATGTCTCTGTGGGAGGCCCTGCCAACACCCATTTCCAAGTTGGAGGTTGTGCCCACTCCTATGTCTCTGTGGGAGGCCCTGCCAACACCTGTTTCCATGTTGGAAATCCTGCCCACTCTCGTGTTTCCGTCGGAGGTCCTTCTGACTCTGCAGCTTCCTGAGCCCTCGTCGGAGGTCCTGCCGACTCCGCAGCTTCCTGAGCCCTCGTCGGGGGTCCTGCTGACTCCGCAGCTTCCTACGCCCTCGTCGGAGGTCCTGCCGACTCCTGCGCCATTGTCAGAAGGCCTTCTGACTCCCCCTGAGCTGGTCTCTGTGTTTGGTCGGCTTCCTGTCCGCCCACCCGAACTGTCCTGGCCTTATGGCCTTCCATCAGGCCGTCCGCCTGAGAGTCCGTGCCTTCAGTGTTCTATGATTTACTTTGTAGTTGTCCTCAGTGTTGTCTTAATTCCTGTCTCTGTGTTTCCCCTGTTCTGATTGCCCTGATTGTCCTCACCTGTGTTTTGTTAGTTTCACCTGTCTAACTAGTCTCACCTGTGTTGATTACCCCTGTGTCTATTTAGTCTCTGTGTTTCTTCCCCTCTGTGTCAGTTCATTGTTGTTTGTCAGATGTTGGATGTCGGTGTCGTATGTTTCCTGTGCTTCTCAGTGTTTCACCCTTTTGGATTTTTTTGTTGGATTTTCTTGAATAGTAAGTTTTGTTTGGCCCTTGCCTTTTTTTAGTTTAAATAAATCTTTTTCTTGTTTATTCTGCATTTGGGTCCTCCTCCTCATTCCAGCCGTGACACATGCTTTCCTTCACAACATGCATACTGTACATACACAACCATGCATAATTAAAATCTACAAACAGCATCTTTAAATAAAATGAATTATGCAGAAAATTACAGAAAGGTCATTTACACATCAAGACTTAAAAAAAGCAAGTAATATATAATTCCAAATGCCCCTTCACGAGCCCTCCAGTCCCCACTTACTCTTTATTGTTTTTGTCACTAACTGAAGCTGAATTAAACCTATCTAGCAAACTCTGATAGTCCTTAAACTAACCTCCAACAGGTCTAATTTTGATGTCAACGTCATTCTATTCATGCCCCTTTAAAAAGAACAAAATTGTCTCTGCAGCACACTGAGGAGTTCAGCCAATGTCATACTTTTTTTTCTCATTTTAATGAACTCACCCAGAATGGCTCTGCCCTACAGCAGTTAATTTCCCTCAATTGCTCTGCTGGTCTCTGCCTCCTGTTCATCACAAATGTGTCTCATTTAAGAATAATACTGACACACAGTTTCTGCCAGTGGAAGCTCAATAAATCAAGAGTGCAGACATCTGCTACTCTGTTAGCAAAACATCATGTTCAAAATAATGTTTTGAGCTCCTGCTGCTTCCTGTTCAACTCAAATCTTAATTGTAATTCACATCACTGGGGGCACTGGTGGTTGGTTCGTACAGCCCATGTACAGAGGCTAGTGTCCTCAAAGTGGGCAGCCTAGGTTCAATTCTGCCCTGTGGCTCCTATTTTCACGTCATTCCCCACTCTCTCTCGCTCCCTGATTTCCGACTCGATCCACTGTCCTGTCTTTCAAATAAAGGCATGAAAATCGCAAATACATCTTTTGAAAAAAAAATCACACAATGGAACATATGGAGCGGTTTTAGTATAGAGTATTTTAACAGTTAAGCAGTTATTAGGAGAAATATTTGTGATTTTATGATGGAAGGATGCAGTTGCTATAGGGTTTTTATTTTTGCAATTCTCTGCCTACAAACACTAGCTGGCAGTACGATTTCTATACTAGTTATATCAGCAGTTTCTGGTTCCGCCACATTCTCTGCTTGTTTGTGTACAGGAAACAATAGCGACTGAAATCGAAGATATTGTGTTGTAATTGGAGAAGATGAATATTGACACACACAGGTTAATGATACAAAGAACATATATTTATCTTCTCGTCATAATTAGGCTCGGTATCTTGCGTTGTTTAGACACGTAGTTACATTTTTGAGGAGATGCATGTCAGGCTATGTATATAGGCTTCTGCGTAGGCGTATCTATTGCATGCTAGAGCAATTTGATACAGAAGTATAAATCAGGCTTAAGGCTTCACTTCCTTCCACCATCCTCTTACTCCCCACCCTGAAGCTCAGAGTGCAGTGTGAGGAGAGTGAGATGCCACCATCCAAGCACACTGGCACATATGACAGTCAGAATCCCAGCATAGTGTTGAAAATTGATTTGCATGTATGCGTTATTCCAAACTGTGACTTGCATTTGCAATGAAGTAGCTCATCTCCACACTTCACTGAACTGTGTTTCCAGAAAGTTTCATAATTAATCAACACTTTCTTTCAACAGAAACTTCACTGAGTGCTTTCAAGAAATGTTTTTCTTTGAAAAATAACTTAAAAAAATATATATTTACATTTAAAAAATGTCTTGTGTTTGATGCCAGGCTTAAGAGCTAAGCCAAATAGGAACAAATCATTTAAAGCAAGTAGTGTGTTGTAAAAGGGAATGTGGTATTTCTGAGATAAAAGATTGCAGGCAAAATATTTAAATACATTTTATATTAATGCAGATATAGGTTTTATTTCATCTCTCATTTCAAATAATGTCATGACAATGAAGTTAATTCCTTATAAACTCTAAATGCATTCATTCAACCTTTATTTAAATCTCAAGAATCATTGAGGTCATGATTTTAAATGATGTCAAGAGTACAACAAAACAGAGTACATTATGCACAAACAATAAATACGAATAATGGCAACAAGACAATTGAAAAAAGTTGCATTTAAAGACAGAGTTGTTTAAAATCAAAGTTTGGAATTGACCCACAGGAACAAGTCGTGAAGTTTGAAGGGCTGTTGCAAAGTGTTTCATATGAATGCAGCATAGAGCTAGCTGATTTACCAAATGAGGTGTTTGCTCGTGGAACTTCAAGCTTCAGCCAATTACTGGACCGTGTTGAATGTTGACTATGAGACTGGTTTAACAAGGAAGTATTATGTATTTTACCAATTATGGTAATATTGTTAATGTAAATTGTAAATAAAATAGGACCCCATATTGAACCTTGTGGAACCCCGTTTGACAATGGCAGAAACACGATTATAAATAAACGATTATTATCTAAAACCACAGACTGCAGTCTCTGTGACAGGTAGTCCTGGAACCACTTGCACGATACTGAATCAAAACCAACCTTACTTTGCCTCAGAAGGAGCAAAGCGTGCTCAACAGCATCAAAGTCTTTTGTTAAATCTACGTACCACACAGCACAATATTTATCCTTGTCAAGAGCAGAAATTATGTCATTTGTAATAGAGGTAATCGCAGTGACAAAACTATGATTAGCTCTGTACCCAGATTGATGCTGATTTAAGACATGATTGTTGGAGAGGAAAAATGTAATCTGATTATTAACTAATGATTCCTGAACTTTGGCAAGACAGGGCAAATAGGTTGATAGTTGTTAGGATCAGTTGTATCCCTACCTTAATATAGTGGGACTATATGTGCACTCTTCCAGATCTGAGGGCTAACCCCAGTACCAATAGACAGATTAAATACATGTGTAATTTGTTCAGCAGTCAATAGGGCACAGAGCTTTAAAATGTTAGGATCCAGGTTATCCTCCCGGGTTGCTTTCCTGCAATCTATAGTTTGTAGTGCCTCTCTGACAGCAGAAGAAGAGAAGTCCTGCAAACTGAACTCTTAAGTAGGCTTTTCTGCAAAAAGAGAAAAAGTGAAGGACACGCACATAAAACAGAGTGGGTACAGACAGCTCAATGACGAGTGATTATTAAAAGATCTGGCTTCTTCTCAGGATTCTTTTGTTCCTTTTTTTCTCTCTCTGTCATTTTTTGTCTTTCTCCCCTGCTATCCGTCTCTGCCTGGACTATTATACCAGCAAGTCTAGTGACACAAATACTGTGGGCTTTTTCTTTCTCTTTTGTAGCTTTTTGCATGCTGTGATTTGGCTTTTGGCCCCTTTGTAGACTGGCGAGCTATTTTTGGAGCTTGGACCCTGGCAGGGAGAGCTAGAGATGAGGGAGTATGAGAGGCTGAGTAGATGAGGAAGGCGGCACATGGGCCCAATAGGGCTTTGTCTTAACCCGCACAGCTTCAGCATCTAATACCTCAGGGTAGAGAAATGGTTGGCTCAGAGTGTCTGTGTAAACACAGACTCCTGCACTGATAATAGTGTTGACTGCAGCATGTATGCTTTCACATTCAGAAAAGCATTTGTTCAACTTTAGCAAAGATATATCTCTTAATCTTTTTATAATGTTGAAATTGGATGTAGGTCTGTATAATGGTGACATTGGATGGAGGTCTGTACATCGCTTCAGTATTTTGTGTTTGATATGAAGTGTTGGATAAAAAACAAACTTGTAGTGAAGCCCAGCAGCAAACGGACAGTTGTAGTGTGGAGAGGAAGCTGGAATCTGTCTTCTCATGTCATTTTCTGTCTTATTTTAAACATCTTATGTCAGCTATCTGTGCTTGTTTTGGTCTTGCTTGAGTCTCCAGCACAATAATTCCATACAGAACTTAAACACCTATTTTGTATTGTAAAAGCTTTTGATGCAGTTGATTTATCTCCTTTTGCTCCTCTGTCTTTTTTTACTCTGTAGGTCCGACCTGGTCTGCACCAGTAGCAGTAGTGAGCCAGCCCAGCCTCCTGCCCCACACCTACACCCTCCCTCAGCCACCATCCTTCAGCCACAACGTGACCGTACAGTCACCCATCGTCGGAGTAACCCCATCCATCCACACACCTTTCCCCCCCCAGCACCCTCTCATGACTGCCCACTTCCAGCTGACGCCAAACTCCACCCAGCAGCCACCCTCTATGGTTCTGAGCATGCCCAGTCAGGTTCCTTTCCCAACTGCTCAGCCCACAGTAGTATCATCCATCCTAACTGCCCGGGCCAACCAGGTGCATCCAAACCATCACACTGTGAATGGCAACGGGCACTTGCCATCTCACCCCAGCCTCATCCAGCCCCCTGCCCTACCTTTGACCAATGGACAGGCAGCAGCAGCAGCACAGGCTCCACCCTCAGCTGCAGACAATCATGAGAGTACTAATGGGCTGCAAATGCTGCGGACAGTCGGGATAGGGAAGTACGAGTTCAGCGACCCGGGACATCCTAAAGGTAAGCACAGACAGGCTCAGCTGCTGCTCTCCTCACAGGTGGATTTTTTTAGTTTTTTTTAGACTTACTTTCTTCCACATATGGAACCTGTCACAACTCCCTTTAAAGGCTGTATCAAAGCAGTTCTGATCAGCCGAGATCCTGGGCTCAGAAGAGAATCCAAACTAGGGAGCTGTTAGGTATTAAATCAATGTTCTCTGAGCTCTCTGCTCCTTGTGACCTCCCTTTATGCAAGGCCGTGCTGGAATGAAAGACATAGTCCCCTCTCCTGTTTTCTCTGTGTACCAGAGCAGTTTCAGATGCCAACAGTCATAAACAAGCGAGCACACACTCAAGCAAGGGGCTTTTAAAATACAACCAGAGCCAATTCACTTCAAAGCTTCTTCAAGGTCTCAGAGGTTGTTTTGGGTGCACCTCTGTTCTCTGATACTGCTAATGTAGGGAGGAAGGAAGAACATGTTGGCCTGATCTGAAACTTCTGTATCATAGCAGCATCTGTAACTGTTGTGCTCTTTAAACTGGTTAAAAGTGTGTTGTGTTTATCTTTTCACCCCTCTTAGTTGCAATAGGCCTGCTAAACACAAGGCAGGAAGAGCTTTCAATCTCTGCCCTCACCTTTCTCTCTCAATCTTCTGAAGCCTTTTTGAATCACTCTGTGTTTGTGAAAGTGTTTCAGAGCTGAAAATCACATCTTAGTCTACAAGCCTTAAACTGGTGTTTGGTTTAACCTTTGGGAGTTTATGATGCAGGGAGCCAGAAACAGATGCAATCCCCCGACCAATTTTCACATTTAATGAAGCTTTTAATTTAAGTGTCGATTGTTTTCTTTTCTGAATTATTTTGATCAATAAAATGTGTGCAAATAAACTTAAAGATTGCAGAAAAGCAATTATGCTTTGTGCTGCCTGTGATACACTGAAATGAGCCTGCAGGTAGAATTGGAAATGGATGTAATGAGCCAAGCTCCAGTTTTGGTCCAGTCTTATCAAATGAGAGCTCCTTTGCTCCTGTGTTGAATAGAATTTCTTAATCCATTAAAGATGTCCAAATGTATTGACCGAAAGGGCTGATGCAGTTGGAGTTGAATTGGATTCCAAGCATCTCTATACAGAAAGGTAGTACTGGGAGGGAAACACTTTGGGAGTGTTGATATTCAGCAATGTAAACACATTAATCAACGAGTTAACTCATCAACTCAAAAGGCAAGCCCACATATTTATCCCGTGCCTCAAAAATGATAAATAATCCCAACACATTGACAACTTGGATATTAGTCAGATAAATGTTTTGAAAAAGTGTAAACAACACCCATGTATGTAAAGCGTGGCTAGCTCTTCGATGCTACTGACGCATACAAAAAAGAAAGATATTTTATTTTGAAGAGGAAAGAAAGCAGCTACAGGTAAGAGTTCAGAGTTTCTGCAGCCCTCTAATAGCTAAAGTTAGGATAAAAGACTAAAAAAATCTAATCCCAGGGCAGAGATTTTGAGTTACACACACATCTGTCATTCAACTTGGCAGCAAATAAAGGCAGCATCTACACAGACAGACCACAAGCATGCACACACAAGGTTTACTCTTTCCCAAAGAGTGCATTACAAACCCTCATAGCAAACAAACAAACTTTACACCACATGACGTCTTCATTCAGGCTGACACCAGTCAGGGCTTCTGGGGTGAACGCCAAAAACAGAATCAATTAAGTGCTTAAACTCTCACTGTGCCACGTACTTATGTGGAATACTTTGATTGGATTGCTGGTGAATTACCATCTTGAAATACGTCCAAAATATTCTCAAGGTAAATCAATCTAATCAAGAATTAGCTGACTTTTCTTTTGGGCTTTTAAATAATCAGAGACTGGTCATGTCACATGTCACACTGGAGGGTTTCAAAAGTAATACAACAAAGAGTTTGAACAGAAAAGCCTCTTCTTAGCATAAAAAAAGCTTGAGTCTTTGGTATCAATGCTAGCAGGTGCTGATTTGCAGAGGAGGTTTTGTGGCTTTTTAAGGCAAATGCCTGGATCTATGAGAAGCTGATATACTGTAGCTCTTTTACCTTAATCCAGCTGCACACACTTAGTGTGTGTGAGTGTGTGGTTCACTCCTGCCCAGCTTCTTGGGTTTGACTGCACGGATGTTTTTGTCAGATGTCAACAATGAAGCCTAACAGTACAGCGACAGAAATCAGATTCTGTGTTTGATTTGTTTTGCCTTCAAAGGGAGCAATTTGTCTTCACTCTGCACCAACAACTGTGTGCTCCTCTCTGCGTGGGTGTGTGTCTGTCTAGGGCTCTGTCTGTATTTCTGTTTTCATTATATAGTGTGGTGTTTGTTTGCGTGAAGATTCACACAGAGCAGCTTGTTGGCAGCTTTGACCTCATCACCTCCTGACATATTTCAGTCACTGCCTACTCTACCTCCTGCTTCCTCCATCCACAACCGTTTTTTTTTTTTCATCCGAGCTGCCTGTCAAAGTGAACAAAATCAAACTCTAAACCTTCTAACCAATTGTTAATTTCTGTCACACTTCCCACTCCCCTCTCAATTTTCTATTGTCATCTTGTTGCTGAAGTAAACAGAATTTGGGCAAGCTTTCATACTCTTAAATAATCTCTCCACATCTGTCGCCTGAGCTGTAGCAATCACAGCTGTCAGCACTTTTTGTAAAACTCGGGGATAACAGTTGATGTTTGAAAAGGAATATAAAACCCAAATAATAGGAGACAGCGTGGCTAGAGAAGGAGAGACAGGATAAACATGAGAGAGTCGCAGAGAGAGAGATGCAGAGGGCAGAGTCGGAGTGTGTCTATTGAGCGAGTCATTATAATCGATGTCTGTCTTGATGAATATCAGCCAGGAGAAGCTCATGTCAAGCTCATTAGGGACAGGCTGGCTCACTGCAAACGTTTCCGAGCACATTTTAAGCAGCCTGGAGAACACTGCAAAACACATTTACCTTAACTGGAAGTAATATTTCCACATTTCCATGCCTGTTTGTTTTATAAAGGTTACTGGTGCTAACTAAATCAGCCACTCCAATTATATATATATATTCATATTTATTTTTATTTTTAAGCTTTAGCCTACACCGAGATCTGAGAGAACTGTTGGAAGCTGTGTTGTGGTCATGTTGCACTCTGACTTTTTTGTATGCAAAAGCCTTTAAAAAGGAGAAGATGAATGGCACACTCTGAATGTGTTCAAGCTTTGGTTGGATGGAAGGGTCACTGTTAGATCTGTGGGGCAACCTGCTGCCGCACTGAGAATGTGAAGCCGCTCCTCGACTCTCTTGTCATGTAAAACAACATTTTAACGCTTCCTTCCACCTCAATGTCATTCACTGGTCCGTTTGTCTTCTCTCTCACACACCTTCATCACGGCAGATATGCATGTATGCACACAAGGACCAAACGTACTCAAATGCATGGATTGAGTGTACATGGAGTTTCCAGTGTTATTTCACTATCTCTATTTTTAGCTCTAGGCAGCTCTTGTTGAAGCCAAAATGAAATTCACAAGAGCTGCGGATGTTGCAAATTATTAATGAGGTTGAAATGTATTCAATGTGGACTCACAATGTGCAGCTAACTTTCTCAAATGAATACACACAGTAGCAGAGCTTGTTGGTAACCTTGGCACACAAGTCCATTTGGGAGCTACATTTTAATGATAGAGACTCAAACATCTCTTTTTCAAACAGCAGAGATCGGCAGATGTAGCTGAACTTGTTTCTAAAAGTGAATCAGAATCAGAAATAATGAATTCCCGTTGATGTAATTTTGGCATTACAGTTCCCTCCCTGGGGAATTAATCAAGTATTTATAAATAATTTTGTCTTAAAGGTACAGTATGTAGAATTGCATGCTAATGTTGACATTACAAAATCTAACTTAAATTAAAAATTGACTAAACCCATGTTATATATATTTTTTAGTTGAGTACTTACATCACCTCAAATATTTCCAAAAGTTATCAAAGCCAGAGAAATCTGTAATTTTATAGTTGTAACGGGACGTGTCTTGTAGGCGACCGCCATGATGAGCCACCATGAAAGACAAAAAATGTTGATCATTGTCAAGGAAACACCGGATGTTACGTCAAAGACCGCAAGCTAGTGCTAGCTGCTACTGAAGGCTGCCGTTCTGTCGCTGTATGTGCTGCTGTGATAAAAAACATCATGTAAATTATACTCAGATACATCGTCAGTACACATATTGTCTTTCTCAGGTCGGTTTCGCCCGTTCATATTGATTCAACACGGAGTTCGCTCATTTTTACTCCCATGATACACAGCAAGCCTCGACGTCATCTTTTGTTATTGTTTTGATTGAGAGCCCCCTAGCGGCGGATTTTACATACTGTACGTTTAACGTTGCAAAGAGTGGCTTCCAATTAGATGCTTTCATGGTTTCTTGTACAGCAACATCTCTTAGGGGGGAAAAACAAAAAGGAGGGGCAGAGGGTAGACGTGTGGTCAGCAGTAGGGATGAAACTATATCAAAATATCACAATACGATGACATCACAATAACAAGTCCACGGCACGACGTTTATTGCGATATTTAGAAAAAAAAACTAAAATTGGACAATTGAAGAATAAAAGGCCATTTATTAAACAATGATTGGACATTTAAAAGGGGTATGAGATGGGTCAAATGACCTAAAAGTCAGTTTTATTAAACAAAACAATTGCAGCAGCTGGACCTCATAGTATAACCTGTTTTTTCTAACTTTCTCTTTGCCTACCTTGTAGGTTAGACTAATGCTTCATTTAGAGTCTTTGGCATAACTGGACTTTTTTCCTCTTATCTTCTCAAATCTTTTCGGGGTGATGATTTGCCAAAAGGCTTCTCATATTAGTGGTATTCCCTGACGTGTAGGTTCTTCAGTCTTCTCTGCATATAGTTTTCGTTTGTCCTACACCTTCTCTTTTCTCATTAGTTGACACAGGTAAACCGCAATGCTTCCACATATCAGTGGAGCATCGACAGTTTCAGAATCGTCACTCGCAGATAATGCCGGTGGCCGCCAATTTTGCTGTACTGAGGCAGCGAGCGAGCTGAATGCAAAGGATGATGGGGGTGCATGGGACGATGGTCTCTGTAGTTCCCACTACCGTTACATCCCTAGTCAGCAGACATGTCTTAAGTCTAGGAAGGAAAGCTTCTCGCTCTCCTTCTTTCTCTCTCTCGTTATCATATTTTAAAGGAGCGGAGCCTCTCCAGGAGCTCAATACATTATATCCCCCCCCAAAGTTGATATAGGGACGGCGGATAGCTCATTAAGATTGATGAATCCTCGTCCACCTCATACAGAACGCCTCGCCGGCTTCATTAATCACCAGGACTTTTCAGATAAAGCTCGGAGTCGGCACAGTGGCATGACAGGGAGCCTGACAGCCTCAGCCCCTTGCGTGCGTAATCACACACACAGTGAAGCCGAGGAGAAGCTGCTGGGCTCCCTGCCATGCTAGAGAAGGCATGGTGTCCATGCCTCCCTCCTTCCTCTATACTCTCCTCAACCTATACTCTCCTCCCTCCTCCCCGTCCTGTCCTCCTCACTGCAATTTTGTGTCTGTTTCTTTCACTCCCGCTCCCAAGTTTAGCATCCTTTCCAGCCCCCCCACCATGCTAACATCCACCTGCTACCCACACTCACTTACCACCTCTGGGTTTCCCTCTTTATTTTCTCACCTCTTCTTTTTTTTATAGTCTGTTATCGACACCCTCAAACCTTTTCGCCAAGCCTTTGTTAGCTTTATACCCAGCAAAGTTTCCCACTGAGTCTTAGGTCAGACGAGTACAGAGGAGGGGGGGCTTTTGGTTCGAGATAACCCCACACATACATACAGAACATGATTATGGATGAAAAAGCTCTCATTTAACACTATAAAACTTCATTACATATCAAAGTCCTTCATTTATAATCTTACATTTGTAAAAGTACAATAGTCTTAAACCCTTTTCACACATACGGAAATCTTCTGAAAAACTCTGGAGATTATCCGGAGGGGCTGTATATGTGAACGCAAACAGCCACATTTTTCGCGCGGACTACACTCGGAGTTTCTCCTGCCAGACCCCTAGTATTTTTTTCGCAGAAAGTCCGAGTGAGCTGATGTGAGAACGCAGCAGCATATTCTCCGGATAATTCACCTCGAGCCAATGGGAGCGGGAGTGACGTTTATATACTGTTACTGCTGAATGGTGCATAGAGTGTCTGCACGCGACCACTACGATCTCCGTGCACGTAATTAAACGGCTGCATTAGGTTTTCTGTTTGTCAGTATGTTGTTTGCCGCTCTTTTGTGGATGTTGTCATTACTTTTGACTACACATAGCATTGATATAAAGGCAAATATTGTCATTATAGTGTCGTGTAGAGGACTCTGTTGCGTCGTCCGCTACTTCCACGTTGTTTTTTTATGTCACTTCTTACCTGAGGAAATCTCCCCCCCCCCCCCCTCCCATCTGACAGTGATAGTCTCCAGCTGTGAGGAGCATATGTGAACGGCCAGGTCGGGAGAATCTCCGGAGCAGTCCTTCCTTAATTATCTAGATATTATCCGGAGTGCATATATGAAAACGGCTTTATTGGAAAAATGTTAAGGTTGCAGAAGTATATGAAGTAAGTGTAGATTTCTGTCAGAGTGAAAGGAGGCTCCCTGTTAAATGAGCCTGAGTCTCAAACGCCCTGTATCAGAGGCTTTCTGATATGACCCATTAATCACCACCAAGTCAAATGTTAATGTGTTACTTCTCACATCAGTCATGGAATAAGCAGCAATGCATTATTAATGAGGCCGAGTATAAACACAGCAGATGATAGCAGGAAGCCAGTCAATAGTGGATGTTTCTCTCTAATGAGAAGTGTAATTGAAACAGAGAGAGAACAGCAGCAGATGTGCTGCAACATCTCAGCAGATTTATCAACAAGAAGTTCACTGCACTAATACCGCACTAATGTTCTCGGTAGTGTTGTAATACTTGAAATCGGCCTTGGTCTCCAGACCAGTCTCCAGACCAATTTTTGAAGGTCTCGTCTCGGAATAGAAGGCATTTTTACTCGGTCTTGTCTCGGTCTCAGACTGGGTGGACTCTTGATTTCAAATCAATACCTCCACTGATAGGTTTCTTTCTCATGTCATTACTGTGATTAGAAGGAAAATGCCCCTTTCTAAAAGAACAAATAACTTTAATTCATTTGTAGTTTGATTTTTATCCCCCGGAAGAAGAGGAGGAATGAAAGAAAGAAAAATGATGAAATTCAAAGATTACTCGCCTAACTCCACCTGAGGCTCTGGGAGCTCATCTCAGTTGTGCAGTCCTCTTAGAAGACTCAGAGATACCAGCCAGCCCCAGCAGGAACCTTTTTGTTTTTGGTGCTTACAGAGTGCTATTTGAAGGCAGGATACATGTTACGCTTGTGAACCCTGTGAAGAAGAAGTGTGAGGGTGAGAAGGTTTGGCACAGCTGATGCTGTTGTTTCCAGGCTTCAATTGGAGGCAGCTGAGGAGAAAATCCCCTAATACATTTCATTAGTACTCAGAAGGAGATTGCACTTGCACTTGCACTCAGGCATATTTGCTCGACAGAAATGTTCAAAAAAATCTAAGGAGACCAAACCTTAGAGCTTAAGTACATTTGCTAACACCACGACATGTTGATAATATCCGCCCAGCTCCCTACAACTGCCCCTGTAAACTGTAAAAGAGTCCCAACAGATGTGATTCATTGATAAGTTTTGGTTTGTGTTGAGCAGTGGTTCTCAAACTTTTTCAGTTATGCAGAAGGACAATTAGGAGGTACGTACATATTTAAGAAACTGTGCACACAGATTGCAAATAATGCATGGATTTGCTAACCATTAGCACCCAGGCCACATACTACCCTGTAATGTCTCTGCGCCCACACTAAAAGAAGTACTGTTGAGAGAGTTTTTAAAAGACAACGTGAAGGTTCACTCTCTCTTCCTCGGGTCATACAAGAGCCAGTCTGGCATTTCATCATCCAAAGTCTGAGTGTACAGGTTTACCTGACTGAGAGCCTGGAGACAAGTTTGATATTTGTTGTAGTCGTGATGTTGTGGCATAAAATGAAATCTTGATTTCAGTGAGTGCTGAAGTAATCCAGAGAAAGCTGACAGACCAAAAGCAGTATGTTGAAGTACAATGGAAACACAGTTTGTGTCTACTTTCTCTGAAAGGGGGCATCATTATTTTACACAAGCTCTGTGACCAGATGATTACTTCCATTTGAATAGCCTTGTTTAGTCGCTGGGGTTTATTATTCAGCAGAACTCCGGCAATTGTAACAATTACTTTAAAATAGTAACTTAGCATTTTTTAATGAACCAGGAAGATGGAGATGTGCTGCCACTCAGTTCTGATCAAATCCCCTACAAGCTTATAGTATGTTATCTACACATAGCAGCCACTTCTCATAAACACAACATCTTATCAGGATTATTGTCCCATGAAAAGTTGTGTGTGAGTGCCGGTATTTGTAGAAGAAGTTGTGTGTGTTTCGCTCCTGCATAATGCATGGCTGCGTGTGTCTCCCTGCATCAGTGCTCTTGTGTTTCTGCACAATGACGATGTCATCTGTTGGGAGGTAGATGAATTATTGAACCCAGACAGAGTTTGACAATGATGTCGTGCATAATGCTTCAGCAGAAAGTTTGTGAAAACCTGTGATGAGGCCCAGTCCACTCTTTAAATGAGAGCTGGTAAACTTCGACATAAATCCACTGGATTTATAGTAATGCACTGAATCTCAAACTGAGGGCATTTCAGAGTAATTATAATTAATAAAAAGATGTTTAGTCAGTGTGGTTATCAACTCATTTATCTAAACACATTTTATGAGAAATGTAATCATGTTTGTAATGTGTGTTTGAAATAATTACTGTCCAATCAGAGGCTGTTGCTATGGAACAGTTTGTCTGCTGCGTCTTGTATATAAAATGGAAATACAGCTTTTGGCTACTTTAACATTTTAGGGGTGATGGTTACTTGAATAGATATTTAGTAAGCAACCCAATACAAATTGTGGTTCACCTCTTTATTTCAGCTACTCCTGTGTATACTGCCGTTTGATTGGCTGCCATTTGGCAGCATTGCAATTGGTTGTCAGTGCACCAATCAGAGCCTTCATCTCCACTACATATCTGAATCTGATATCAGTGTCAATAAAAAAAATTAAAAGGCAACTTCTACTTATCATCAGATCATGATAATTCATTTTCCTCCCACTTTCATTAACCAGTGAGTGATGATTCACTGTGAGCAAGAGTGTATTTAACGTTTTCAAATCTTGTCCTGTACAGTCGCAGTGCGTCCAAACGTTAGTCCTTAGCACCTTCATTCAATTAGATTTTTTGTCTTAAGTCCCTCTCTTAGACCACGACCTCCATTTGTGGAGTGACTGAAGCCGACGTTTCCTTCTATCATGTTAATTAAACTAAGGTTATTATGATCAACTAATGATGCGTCTTTATCTCTTCTCAGTAGACCACCTTTCTGCCCCACACCCTTCATTTAGTGTGCTGGGATTAGCTTGTAAATAACATTTGACGTTGTCATTGTAAAGCTGACACCATCAGACTCACAGACTGATTTGTGATAGAATTTGTGCACACATTAAATTCTAACATTCATACGAAGCGGTCTGAAAAGGTGGTGTTGGAAAAATGCCATGCTGTAAAAAAGACTTTTGTTCTCCTGGAAGATTTGAATTACACGAGAATCAGGAGTGGATTCCTTTATTTTGAGTTTGAAACGCCTGACTCAGAATAATCTCGACAAGCCTCCTTTGAATTATTTTGGAACAGAAGTTCTGTCCCAGTTATTCCTGTAGAAGAATTAGTCCTGTGGTGCATCTGCTGCAGGTTAGACTCACTCATGGATTGCAAGGAGAGAAAATGGAATATCAGTATATTTTTATTTATTTGTATGATTTGCTGGGTGAAGGGGAGAGAGGAATATAATGAAAACAAGTCTATAATTACAACAACAAAATGTCACCCAGCAATATCCTGTTATTTTTGTTTGACTTTGATAAATTATTGATTTTTGTAATTATTTAATTACCAGCAATGTTAAAAGGATAAATAGATCAACCCTAGAAATGTAATCAGTCACACTGTAATAAGCTGTGATGTTTATAAATCTGTAGCTTAATGTTGCTATTGTCGTAGTCATCCATCCAGAAACTGTGATTATGCTGAGCTTTATACTGGCACAGACCACAGCAGTAAAAAATATCACAACACTGCTGCAGGCAGAACGATTCTGTACAAGGACACAAGGTCCTGAAAGAGTTTCTGTTTTCAAAAAATTGGTTATTGATATTGCCATTATTTGAAATCTCTGCAATGTGTTTTAATAATATAATACATACAGTAAGCACACAGGATATACATGAAGGTAGCATGACAAGAACAAGGCTAAAAGCAGAGTTTCTATGGCAACCCTTAGAAACAAAAACTCCTCTTCCTCTCTAAATGTTGTTAGCTGTAAATCCTTATGTAATTATAGACCGAGGTTAAAATAGCTGCATCAGCCATGGAGAAGATGAGCTGGAGCTGTAATGTCATGACTGCAGCAATAAAAGGTTTTTTTTTTAAATAAAGATTTTATTTTTGGCGTTTTGTGTCTTCATTGTAGTTATGGGAAAGTGGATAGAGTCTGAAATCAGGAAGCGAGAGAGTGGGGAATAACATGCAGGAAAGGAGCATCAGGTCAGTTTTGAACGCGGGCCCTCTGATTGAAAGACTACAGCCTTCATACATGTGAAGCGCACTAACGCTACGCTATCGGCGCACCCCTAAATAATAAATGTAACGTCCCTTGATCTGTAACCAGCCCGACTCTTAACGAACAGTACATCCAAACAGTATATTGTGACTTTCTAATATGGGCTCATCAAAAGAGCATGCAGGATTTTTTTTCATTTCCTGTTGTCCCTGAAAGCAGCAAAAGATTCGACGTAGCTCTTGTTTATTAGCCACAGGGGTCTCTTCTTACTGAAACCTGTTTGTCCCCATGTCTTGCTAATGAGGATGCCACTGCACCAGCCCGGACCAGAGAGAAAACTTCTCTTTATTTAACTTCACTAAAAGAACAAAGACAAGAGAACATTACATGACATCCTGTCACATTTTTGCAGCAGGTCATCAGATGCTCACATGGCTCTATTTGTTTGTGTTTTTAACCTCTGAGTTTGCTCTTGTATTTGCCTAAACTCTGTTCTGCTACTGCCAAATTTTTGTCCAGAGTGTGCAGAAAGGGAAGAGCAGAGCAGAGCTGTGCTTTCTGCTCCTGCAGGTCTTTTCTTGCATGCCGATTGGAGAAGGCAACAAAGGCCCAGATGATGCCTTTGAGGGGCACAAGCTCCTCTCTCTCTCTGTGTCCCTACGTTACTCCCCCGGCTCAGTCCATGCTGGTTGACAGTGCAGTGAGGCTCGAGCTGTGAGGCTTCGCAGATTGGAGCAGGGGGGATATAAAGCGTCCTCATCATGGACTATTCTACAAGGCTGTATGGAGCTACTGCTGCCTTTCAGACGGAAATCAGGAAAGAAAGTCTGGAGGAGGCCTCGAGGACTTCTGGTGCCTCAATGAGCTGATTTTCTGAGGGCCGGCTCGGGCTGTTGAGACGTCTGCAGAAATGAATGAGCCTTTGATTGTTAGAGGTGCTTCACAGGCTTCTCAGAGTAATTGTGCCTTTAAAGAAATCCAGGCTTGACTTGGTTACATCTTAATCTGTACGTTGTTTCCTTGAAAATTCCGTTGAGCTAAAAAGACATAAATCACATCAGTGTGATTTTACACTGATCTGTTGTTTTGCTTCAGGATTTTAGAAATTCTTTTAAAATACATTTTTAAACAAAATTTCAAATTCTGTTTCATTTCTTATTAATTTATTGAATTATTTCTGTATGGACATTTGTATCTGATGAGTTCTTCTCTCTTGTCTATCTAAAACAAATATTTATACGTTAGAAAGAGTTGATTTTTTTTTTAAAGATGTATTTTTGGGGCCTTTTTTGCCTTTATTGGATAAAACATCTGAAGAGAGACAGGAAATGCTGGGAGGAGAGAGTGGGGGACGACATGCAGCAAAGGGCCGAGGTCGGGTTCAAACCCATAGGTGAGGATGAGGACCATAGTCTCTGTACATGGGGCGCACGACATAACCACTAGACTATCGGCGCTCCCAGAGTCGATTTGATCAAACAAAAATGTATAAATACTTTTCAGGGCACTCGAAAACAGTTCAAATGTACACATTACCCATGTGAATAATATAATTATTAATTTCAATTCTTACAGTTAAAAGGACTGGACAAGTCAAAATAAATAAGATGTAAGGTCAAACAAAATATGCCCATAATGTTCTAATATTCATAATAAATAATCATTTATTTTAACTTAGTAAAAACATTTAAAACATTTCCAGATGTTTGTAAAATGAAATAAATATATGTTGCATTTTTTTTTAATGCTTTTTGAATGTATGTTTAGTTTTATCCAGCGACCACAGAAGAACAAACTATAAAATGTTTTTGTTTTCATAAAGAAAAATGAATGCAAGCTATAATCGAAAGTATTTATGAAATCAATCTTAAGCAGCAATATGTTGTACATTCTCTAAACTGTTTTTGGATTCAGAGAGATTTGAGTTACAGTGGTCATGGTCATTAATTTTAGTCAAATGTGTTAGATTGTATTTTCTCTAAAGTTTCGATCCTTTTGTTTCTTTGAGATTACAAAAACAACCTGCGGTCTAAATAACAGAATCCCAAGGAAACAGTAAAATGTCAATGAGGTTTATTTTGAAAATTAGAATTTAAAACATACTGAATGTAATTATAAAGTTCAGAAAAACATATTATCCATCTTCTGATTCGAAACACATTTTCATAAATTAAGAGCATATGAGATCTATAGTGAGCATCGTGGAGCCTTTTCTTCAATAAGCAGCAAACAGAAATACAATTCTTACTAACAAATCCATAGTCAGAGTTTTAGACGGAGGTTTCCAACAATCCCTGTCTGCTGCTCAAATCCCTTTGTTCTGGTTTGGATTGTGTTAAAAAAAAATGAACCTCTGATTAAAAACTGATCATTCACCTGTAAAGTCTGGGTAAATAGTGTACCAGAAAATCTAGTGTTTTAAATAAATCAAGGATAACAATCTTTATCATTTGATCTTTGTTGTTATTTCATAAGTACTCATCTTCATTTTGTTCGAACTTAAATCTTGGAGGCATCACTTAATAAAGTACAAACACATTTGTAATACAATTGTATAAATAATTGTAAAAAGTTTTGAATTAATATTTCTCTTTAACATAAAATGTAAAGTGGGTTACTAAATGTATAAGATTTAAATTAAACAAAGACCAAGCTTTTATTTTTGAATTATACATTTTAAATTTAAAACTGAAAACTCATTTAATTGACTGCAGTGCATTCAATATAATCTCTCATCTGTATAGCTTTTATAAGGTTGTTGCTTTGCTGATAAAAAAAAGAAGTATAATTTTTTTTTCATTTCCTGTGTGAAAAATGACGTATCACTGCTTCAGTAAAGATGTGTCGTAGTGACGTCTTTGTCCAGGCTTCAGAACATCCTCGTGTCAGGGTTGTTCAGGGAGGTATTGATCAGGTTTGTTCTGCGTCATTTAACACTAGAACCGCCAAGACCGTCTGACGAACGGATTGGGTTTTTATAATACAAATAACTCTGTTAAAATAAAACCTACAAGCCTCTCATGCTATGACTTTTCCTAAATATGTGTCTTGTATGTTTTCTGAAGCTTATGTGTTACTAAAATAAAACACACAAGATTTCTGCACATTTATACCTATAACCGCCGCCCGCCGTCATTCAGACGGCAGCTGAAAATGATACATTTCCCTCGCGCGTCTCTTTTTTTTTCTTCCATAAGTTAGAAAGGAGGCAGTGTCAGACAAACACGCGCTGCAAAAAAATATGACCGTTGTCTCCTGCAAGGGATGCAAGCGCCCCGTGTGTGGGACGTGCACCTATAGGTTGAGCACTTTTGCCCGAGGTGTGTGCCTCAGGAGCCGCGCCGCTGTCCGAGGTGCTGATCGTGCCTTTGTTTGTTTGTTTGTTTGCCTGTTATGGAGTTCTGCACTTATTGTTGTATATAGTTTGTCGTGCCAATATATAGCCTTGTTTTTGTTGTTTGCCAGAGCCTTGTGGCGACAACCTGTTCATTCAATCGTTCGCGTGTGTGTGAGTGCGTGCGTGTTTGCGTGTGTGTGTGTGGGGGGGGGGGGGGGGGGGGCTGCGGCGGCGGCGGTGGCGTTTATCTCGGTGTTTATCTCTCTTTTTGCAGTGTTTTTTATTAAAATGCATAGCCTAAGATAGCAAACAATATTATAGACTAAAAGTTATGCATTTTCCATTTTTGAAGAATGTGTTTTAGTAACGGGAGACGTGGAGCAGCAGTAAAAAACGGCGCTCTAAAAAGCCGAAAAATATCGTAAATTGACATGAGACATTTAAAAGGTTACAATCCTGCATGGTTTAAGTAAGTTGTATTTATAATTATTTCTCATAACGTCATCAAAAAAATGCATTATTTGTGTACAAACTATGAAATTACATATGCCGTCTGATAGACGGCTGGGGCGCTTGGAGGGGGGTCTAGAATGTTGGCGGTCCTAGTGTTAAAGCAGTGTTGGTGTGCAGTGATTGTTGAAAGTGTCAGAGAAGAAGAAGGTTAGAGTGAAGCCATCAGGCTCCTTTCTGCTGATTAAAACCATAACAAATATACAATAAAATATATGAAATAAAAATCAATGTATTTTTAAAGAAAATAATCAAAATGATCTCCAACTAGATTTCAATAACTTCTTTTTTTAAAGTCTTACCTTTTTCATTTTGTAAAATGTAAAGTTAATTCTTCATCTCCACATTATTTAACATAAATCTAAAAAATAAACATTCCCTCAGTTCACTGTCTGGAGGGTGTACATGACATAAAATATGACACCACGCCAGATACACATTTTTATTTTACGTATGTTTGATTTTTTTTCTTTTTCTGATAATGGACATTTGATCAATTTTTGACTCCTGACTTTTTAATTCATTGCTGACAGAAGTCAGAGGAAAAATACAGAAAACATGTATGAAGATATGTCTTGAACACAAAATGGTGGTGCGGCAAATTATCACGTGAAACACACATAGAACCCTAAAATGACTCCAAGTTCAGCAACTAATGGCGTGCGGCCTCGCACTTCCGCAGCAGCAAATCAAAGCTCAGTGAGAGGACTAACCACACCTTATAGCACTCTGATAGGTTCCTGGAACCAAAACTGAGGACCCCATTGGCCCCAGAGCTCAGATGTTTTACGGTATAGTAACTAGGCTGAGCTGCAGAGTCAGCCCTCTGTTCATTCCCCCTGTGTGCTCTGTCGACCAATCAGGAAGAACCAGCTCAGACTCTCAGCACTATAGTATGCAGCTTAAAGAAAGGGAACTACGCTAGCAAATTCAATACTGTTTGCAACCAAAATATTCTTAAGAACTGTCGCACTTAATCCACATATGAGAGTTTCTGTGTGCAACACAACTGTACTACTTCTTCATCCGTGTGAACTCCCCTCAAGAGATTCTTCTGTAAGAGTATTGAGACGTCTGGTGTTTCAAAGCCGCTGTGGTCCCATTGAACTCGTCTGTGGTCAAAACACTCCATGCTGAAGTTGGGAAAAGGGGACGCCATGTGCAGTTTCATGGTCCAGGGTGTCGTTGAGGTGTTCCGGGGGGGCCATAAATATCATTTCCATCAGGCTTTCGGCTGTGTCTGCACGGCTCAGAGGGAGGCGGCCATTGTTTGCTGACAAACTGAATTATCTGTGTCCTCCTCTCACTTTCTCTGTTCTTGGGTCAAAAGGGTGGTACGCACTGTGGCTGATTGGAGTTGAGAGCCATATCGGTCCGTAAGGATTCACTAATGCAAACTCAAACTTACCTACTGTGTGTTCACTATTCACAGTTCACCACACATTAGATAGCTGGTCGACAGACAGGCAGGAGAGGTGGAGAGAGCGAAAGATTGATGAGAGAAAAACACAAGCCACGTACATCTCACAGTATCTCATGCTGCTGTGTATCTCGTCCAAATATAAAATACATGTTGTCAAAAATTGGATCTATTATAGTGTTTTTCTTCTCTTTTGTATTCAGCATGTTTAATAACCAGGTCATTTTCTTTCTGCTCATTCATTCTTTGATACAAAAACTCTGAAGGATGCAGCTCTCATTTTAAAGACTTTCACCAAAGTGAGCCTCTGAATTGCACCTTATTTGTCATGAGTCTTTATTCTGTATAATTTCATCTGCGTAATGAATTCAGAGCTGAGCTCCCAGTGTCAGTCAGGAGAATGAAGGCTCTAAATGAGAGCATATTTCAGCAAAATAGAGGACCGGGTGTCCTTCTGGGTTAATCAAATATCTGATTTAAGTCTGACTTGAACTCAAACCTCTTTGAGGATCTACTTTATTTCAGCACCAATGGGTGTTGCCACTACAATCACTAGTCTGATCAGTTTCTGACGTTTAATGAATGGAGGGATAAGTAAAGCCCTTATTGCTGACTATAATTAAATCATCGTGTATCTCTTTCTTATCTTTCTCCAGCAATAAATATGTGCCTTTAACACAGACGTTACTCTGTGCCAAGTTTATGTTTACCCTGCAGCCTGCAGTCTCTATAAAATCTGTAAATTCTCAGACGACAGTAAAGAAGCATGGCTCCCTCTATTAGCATCTGCGTTATTGTGTGTTCTCTTTAGTGGAATACTTGACAGATTAACAGAGTTTTAGTGTTGGTTCTCCCTCCTAAGGCTGCAGAACAAGTTGCTCATCTCCCGCTGATATTTCCTCTCAGCTTCCCCTCACGGTGCCTCATTAAGACGCAGAGAAACAAGAGCCTCCGACCCCACGCTACAGTAAAGCATGGCCTAACATGATGCTGCTACACTACGTTATACTACTCATTTTGTACCAAGGTCTTTAAGAGCACAATGTTTGCAGATTGTGTTTTTCCTCTCTCTTCAGAAAGAAGTACAATGCTGGGTGGGTGGGGTCGGTGGGGGGTTGTCATTTTCTATAAGAGATTGAGAGAAAGGAAGCGGGTGTTGTGGTTCAGGGATAAGTGATTGTTTTCTGATTGAGCAACATTTGAAGGTCATCTCTTTGACGATCACATTTTTTTTATTGTTATAAATTATGCATCGACAGAGTCTCTGTTTTCAGCTCACATCTCTTTCAGACACTTTTATATCTCCTTCAGCTTCTCTTCAGTGGAGTTGTAGCTCAGCAGTGAACATTTACAGAGGTCAAATACACATATTCAAATGTATGGCCATAACAATGATGATCTCATTCTCAGTCGTTGCAGTTTGCATGTTTTAAAACATTTGATTAAATCTGCACATATCACTTCTTCTCTATCAGATCATATTGTGTCCCACAATCTGCACTTTACTCAACATTTTCTTCTATTTCTTGCTGTCATGCTACTGTTTCTCATGTTTGTACAGGAAAATAATTCTAAACCTTTTTTCTGCGTTGTCTGTTTGTTTTTTTCTTGTTCCACAGAGATGTTGAAGGAGTTGAACCAGCAGCGCAGAGCGAAAGAGTTTACAGACCTGAAAATAATAGTTGAAGGCAAAGAGTTTGAAGTCCACCAAAATGTTCTAGCTTCCTGCAGCTTGTATTTCAAGGACCTGGTGAAAAGGTTTGCCTTCTCTTCCCCCCTCACACCAGCTCTTGATCCAATCTGTTCTTTTCATAGGGCGCATTTGTGTCGCTCCCCCCCCCCCTCTCTTTCTCTCTATTGCAGGTGTGTGAAGACTTTGGTTCCTATCACAGGGCCAGCAGCCATTCCTTCCTCTTCCCTCTAAAATGAATGTATCTGAAAGATGAGAATAAAGGTCAAACCTCGTCATTACCTTTCCTCCCCGCGTAGAGCAATTTAACCACATTTCCATTTTAATGAGCAGAGAAAATGTTCCATGACTGGGGATGATTTATAACTGGACAAAGGGCCAAAACAAACGAATCAGATATTTTAAACTATGGGTGATGATACACAAAAGTCAGACTGTCTTCTGTGGGTACAGAGATTTTTGCAACAAAACAGCTCTTTTTAATATGCTAATCTACCCTGTCAGTGTAATAAAAACAATGTTTCAAAGTCCTAAAGTAACCACAAAAAAGAGCATCTAAGACAGTTTCCTGAAAATTAGCTTTCACATGTTAATACCAACCTTTGCTAATGTTTTCTGTTGATGCTAATCTAAAGATGCCCTCAGTATTCTGCCTTTCATACTACATTTTTTTGTCTTCATAGCCCTTATATTTTAGTGGGTGGTTGTTTGCATGCAAGTGTATGTGTGTCGACCTTTAAGTGTCTCTCTCTGTGTGCACACGTTTCTAAAGTTTCTAAAGTCTTATGGCACAATTACGTCTCTTTTTTTATCCGCCTTATTTTCTGAAGATGGGATGCCATAATTCCCTTGTGTCGTCATCCTCACTTCAAATCCTTGCAGGTGTTCTCAGCTTGATTGAGAGTCCCCTGGACCTAAAGCTGCTTTGCCGTCTTGGTTATATATGTCTGTGGGTGTGAGAGCGTTTGTTTGTTTTCATTTGCATGACGAGGTATAAAGTATGAAAAGACAATGACAAACCAAAAGACCCACACAGTCACTAGCCATACCCGTAGTTAGCCATACCCGTGACGCCTCAGGGAAGGTTGTCACTTTGCCCTGCAGCCATGCTGCCTCCACTGTGGAGCTCACCAGAGAGCAGAGAGCTGCTCATCAGCTGCTAAACTCACACTGATACTCCTGTTCCACCTGAATGTGAACAAAGTGAGGAATATTAGAGAGAGAACAGAGGTAGAGGAGCCACAGAGCCTCAGACCAGACATCCCCATGACAGCTCCACTCTGAATAAAAACGAGACACTGAGTCCTCCTTTGACCTTGACAATAGCAAAGCATCTGCCTGAGAGACTGAAGTGACTTAGGAGCGAACTGAAGCCCCCATGCTGGCCAACCTGTCCATCAGATGGTCTCTTCTGAGCCTCTTCTTCACCACAAAGTCAAATCATTTATGTGTAAAGACAGGGCCTGAAATAAAGCACGGTCCCCAGAGGAGCGACTGAATTTCATCAAGCTCATCCTCATGCTGCTGCTGCCACAATGTCTGATTTTCTTCTGTAATTTCACAGTTTTTCTTTTTACAGCAAATTCTTGTTAATTAGTTAATCACTATTAAAGCTACTTTGTTTGCAAGGTCAGCCCGGAAGAAAAAATCAATAATAATTAGTCAAAGGCTACGTATCAGCACTTACTGTTACAGAGTTGGACATGCTTCTGTCAATGAATCAATTCTCCCCCGGCTTGTATACTGGTACAAGGACAGAACCAATGAAAAGGCCTAATCGAGCTATAACCTTTGCTCGACTTAACTGTGCATGTAAACGTACTGACGGTCATTGCTCTGACTCGCTCGACCAAAATGACTTTGTCTTACCTCTTGTGATATCTAGTATGCAGATAGTTTTGGATTTTGAGGTATTTTTGCTACTTCCCATGTATATGGGTTTTAATATGGATCCCCAAAGAATGTCATCAGAAGGCATTGTCTAATATCGTCAGACCAACACATATATAGAAAAGCCTTTCTGCTCATGAACGGTGTGACATGCCTGCACCTTGGGAATTGCACTCGTTCCTATAAAGTGTATTCTTTAAAAAAATTAAGTTGATTACAATACGTTCTTTATGAACCTTTCAAACAAATCTCTTTGTATAAGTGATTTGTTAACTGGATTCACAATGCGCAACCAATTCGTAGAATATAATCTCCAAGGTTTTCAAATGGACTTTAACTTTTGTCAAAAGTATATGTCGAATATGCTGACGACCTTAAGTAATCAGGACTTTACATTTCAATGGGGCGTTGCTGTGGAAGTTTTTATGTTACACAGTGGGCACCACAAGTAACTTTCCATTGACCTCCATTTAAGAGAAGAATTCTCAAAACCTGTGCTGTCAATCCTTTCTGCACAGCAAGATAACACTGACAAATGGTGATAAAATACAACTTTTGCGTTAAACTGACCCACTTCTTGAGATTGCAAATTCTCAACAATGTTATAGCATTGATTGTAAACTGAAGCAGATGTTCTTTTTATCTTCTCATTTGGCATCAATCCTCAGTAGGGTTGTTTTATACAAAGTCTTCAGTAACTACAATGTCCACATTGATTCTTTTCTCTCTCACCGATTGTCCTGCATTCTCTCTTGGACAGAGGGTTGGGCTTTAAAACTCCCCACCTGTATCCCTGTTCTTTTGGTCATTTAGAGTGTCTGATATAAACTAGACTCATTCCCAACAGATAGCCTTCAGGTGTCCAGTACAATACCTAAAGGCTGTGGATGGAACACCATGGCCTCAAAACAAAATAAAATATTGATCTCATCTGTGAAAAAATGATAAGTTTAGTTTATTAATATAAGCTATACCTGAGCCATGATGGGACAGATCATGTAAATGGAAGCAACTTTTAGTCCAGACTGTGCAGGCTTTGCATTTGATTGATCTTCAATATTAACATATCTCTGTAGTTTGAGTACTTCCACATTATAGATGGTCTTTTAAGAACAAGCTAAATGTGTCTGCTTCGATAAGGTTAAAGGATGTATGAGGAAGTGCGTGCGTGTGTGTGTGTGTGTGTGTGTGTGTGCGTGTGCGTGTGTGTGTGCGTGTGTGTGTGTGTGTGTGTGTGTGTGTGTGTGTGTGTGTGTGTGTGTGTGTGTGTGTGTGTGTGTGTGTGTGTGTGTGTGTGTGTGTGTGTGTGTGTGTGTGTGTGTGTGTGTGTGTCAGTCATCCCTCACCATTCTGACAGTCTCTGCTGATTTTAAGACTTCCTCATGAATAAGTGGTGCATTTTTCGCAAACACATTTTTTTTGCGACAGTGTGCCCGTCCCCCTGCCTTCCTCTTTTTCCTCTTCTATCCCTCCTGTGCTCGCTTGACTCCCTCTCTCACTATTTTAACTCAAGTCTGCAATCAGACACAGGATACTAAAGAAGCTAGAATAACATAAAATAACATTTCATAACACAAGTGCTTGGACAAAACAAACTGCCTCTTTGCTTCTTGTTGCACTAATATAGCAGGTTGATGAGCATGCTCTTCTTTTATTTTAGCTCTTTTCCCCCCACTTGATTCTCCCTCCATCACCCTGAGCAACACTCCCCTTTCATTTTCTGTCTTATTACTCCCCATAACACTTTGTGACTTTTTGCTTTGCAGGAGATTAAAAGAGTAACTTTCTTGGTTTTTCCAGCTAAAGTCCATCCAGAGACAAATACCATTTCCTTATTTTATTTTTTAGATGTCCTTCTCCCCTCTAACCTCCAGAGTGTGCTTTAAAATGACGACTAATGTCTCAGTTCATACACTACAGGCTGCTGATGAGTATTGCAGCGGGTACAAAGGTTCTGTTTAGGTGTGATGGTGGATTTTTTTTTGGTGGGGGGGATATTATATCACAGTCATGGAACAACCCAACCCCTCCCTCGGAAGGATGGCTGCTGGTTCTCTGTGGAAGGACCGTCTCACCCTGCCTCCCTTCCTTTTTGCTTCCTCCTCATCCTTCCCCCTTCTCTTATCGTCACTCTGACCATTTCATCCATCTGTTTCAGCTTGTTTGTTTAGCTGTCTGTGTCCCCCTAAATGCTGACTGTTTGTCGTGACTTCATATCAGACTAACTGTTTCCAACGCAAAAGGAAAACACACCCATGCACACACACTCTGACACACTCACAGACAGATGTTTGTGCTAACTTAAGTGACAGAAGCAAACAGCCTCCATCCATCTTAATGGAGGTTACTTTTCATATTGACTCAACAGCAACAGGAAGAGAGACACAGTAGTGGAGACAAGCCTTCTGCAGAGCTTTGATTCCATTTATTTTGCCCTTGAGTGGATTATTGTTTCACATGGGACATTGAACATGGATGGTGAGCTGTTATTTAACTCTCTCAAACCTCCCCGGGGGATCCTGCATGAGAAATAATCTCTACCATTTGATCCTCTGAAGTCACAACGTGACCCTGATCTGAAAACAGACCCCCCACTCCCCATGCACATCTCAGGCTCTGGAAGGGATCATATTCAGTTTAATTTTCTCATACAAGCACTTCCTGGCACCTCATCAGTCTGAGTGGATACTCTGCTCTGATATCCAACATGCAAATACACAGCAGCGGTTTAGACTAACAAACAGCGAGATCACCCCAGTACAACATGCTTTAACCAGCATCTTTTACATTCTGTCATATGTCAGTGTTTGAACTGTGCTGTCTCTTTCTTTTATCTCTGTTTTCGTATGTACCCTGCCATGTATGCATGTCCACCTCTCAAACTATGCATACATGAAAACACACATGTGAAAAGCATGAAACAAAGCAATAATGCTTGTTTGCCTTGTCTTTGTTCAGAGAAGACATTTTTTTCCAGACGCAGGAACATAGTTACAAAAGTGCCCACGTCAATGAGAAGTAGAAACCATCCAAAGTTGTTGTTTTTTCTGGTCCCTTTTCCACTTTAAGTTCTTCTTATGTAATGATTCACTTCTTTTCTCCACACTTTGGTACTTGCCAAGTTGTGTCTTGGGTGTTGATGTTGTCTCTGTGTCCCTCTTCTCCCTCCTGTTTTAGTTTTTTCCTTGTTCTTTTTTGATCATCCCTAATATGTCTCTCTCTGCCGTGATTGTTTTATCAGGTCTTCAGGAGAGACGAGGAGCAGGGAGGTGCTGGAGCTGAACATGAGCAACATCAGCGCCGACGTGCTGGAGCTGCTGATTGAGTTTGTTTACACGGGATCGCTGGTCATCGACTCGGCCAACGCAAAGACGCTGCTAGAAGCTGCCAACAAGTTCCAGTTCAACACCTTCTGTAAAGTCTGCATCTCCTTCCTAGGTATGAGCAGCTCAGAGCACAGGAGGGTGTGCGAGAGTGGAAATGTTATTTTCAATATCAGCTATTGTGGATGTTTATTAAATCAGATATTCCAACACAAGCTTTCCGGCTACATGCGCCGTCTACAGCCTTGTGTGAACTCAGAAGTTGATGTGCACTATGCACATCCTCACAGAACATCTTGAGCTGGACTTCCCCCGTCTCTGGCACATCACGCTTCCTTTTTATCGTGTTTCCAAAACTAGCAGCTGTGTGAGCATTCAGCCTGGTGACACTCTCAGTCGGCCACAGTGCTTCTGATCTTGTGCCAGTGGGCGGGGCCAAACATGCGGGCAGATTTTTTTTAAAGGTCAGGGAACAATTGTCACTTAAATGTCATATTGTACGGCCTGACCCATGTTGGAATTGAGAATCATCAGAACAGATTGACACCAAGACAAGGTGTAGTAAGTGGAGCGAAGGAGGAGGTGGATGGGGAGATGGGACTTTTTGAAGCCTCAAGGAGTCACATAAAAAAGCATGTTCCAGATTTTAGTGGGTCACCAACCAAAAAGGCTGAAAATGTCAGGTTTGCATTCCATTTAATAAATTGTTTGGTGGGTCTGTATAACAAGAAACGTGCATGTAACAAGAAAAGGTCAGCAGTAGGAAAAGAGTGGGAAAAAAGTAGCAGCTGTTATAGATTTTCTAAATTGGGGCAAAAAATATCTAAAACATGAGTGATTTGTGGACTGTCATAGTGAGATTTCAATCTATTCTTCTTCTACAAGATTCATGACATTTCACCTGACTTGATGAGGAGAAAAACAGAACAGTGCCATGCCCTCGAGAATATAGAAATAAATATAGTGTCAGATATTAAGTTTGTAACAAATGCACCGATGAGGAACCGCAAATATCTCAAAGACCCACTTATCAAAGTCAAAGTCATCTTTATTGTCAATTTTTCAACATGTGCTGGACATACAGAAGAATCGAAAAAAAAACGTTTCTCTCCGCTCCACGGTGTAAGCTAACTGTAAAAAAGATTTTAAAAATATATACAAAATATAGAGGATAAAAATAAAAATACAGATATACAAAATACAAAAGAGAGAGACAGTGAGAGAGAGAAGACAGAGAGAGTACCAGAGAGAGAGGACTGCTCCAGGATGGGTGGTGAGGTTCAGCGTCCAGAGCTGAGGGGGCCAGGGGGAGGAAGAGAGGGGGGAGAGGGGAGAGTCTTCAGCTTCCTGACGGCTTGGTGGATGAAACTGTTCATTAGTCTGGTGGAGCTGGTTCGGAGGCTCGGGTACTGTCTCCCAGATGGCAGGAGGCTGAAGAGTCTGTGTGATGGATGGTTGGGGTCACACACAATGCTGGATGCTTTGCGGGTGAGGCGGGTGTTGTAGATGTCCATGAGGGAGGGGAGTGAGATACCAATGATCTTTCCTGCTGTGTTCACTATGCGTTGCAGGGTCTTGCGGTTGTGGGCGGTGCAGTTCCTGTACCACATAGTGATGCAGCTGGTCAGGACACTCTCGATGGTGCCCCTGTAGAAGGAGCACATGATGGGTGGGGGGCTCTCGCCTTCTTCAGTTTGCGGAGGAAGTAGAGTCGCTGCTGTCCTTTCTTGTCCAGTGATGCAGTGTTTTTTGACCAGGAGAGGTCCTCACTGATGTGCACCCCCAGAAATGTAGTGCTGCTCACTCTCTCCACAGCAGAGCCGTTGATGGTGAGCGGTGGGTGCTGCGTGTGGCCTCTCCGGAAGTCGACATATACCCTTTATACCCCTTTGACTTTTATTCTGGCTTCAGATTCAAGCTAATGTAAAAAAAATGTGTGTTCATGCAATTCTGAAAATCTTGCCTTTTTATTATCAGAAGGTAAGAAGAAACACTTTGGCACAATAGTAATGTTTTTAAACATTTTCAGATTGTAAAGCTGTCTGTTCAGGCACACTTTTGTGCCACAAATTAAACTAGAAACCTGGCTGTCTGGCATGAAATACGCTGATGAACGGAGTGTGCAACACAATGTTCACAGTGAGTGAGCATACACAGTGAAATAACTCTTCTTCTGCTACAATGGCATAACAGAGGGACGTTTTCAGACAGCCTATTGTGTCGCCCCGTGTCCACACTTTGATGCAGCATGAGGTGACTTTTATTCTATATATATATATATAGTCTTTGCTTTATCTAAGTTTGGATGTGACTTTAACAGACGTAAGGGTGACCTTTATTTGCTGATATTTGTTAAGGAAGGACTCTTAGACTCCATCTTCACTGATAAAAGGCCTGGTGCTGCTTCTGTTTGATGGCTGCTGTTTAATCAGTCCTCTGAAAATACTGACCCAACTGATCTGTGTGTTTGCCTGCAGGTGTGTGTGTGTGTGTGTAAACGGCACATCCAAAACATTTTCCTAGTCTTTACTAAATTGTGTATGTTAAAAACTAGATTTAAAGACGCGACACTTTTAATGCTACACTCTTACAAGAGATCACAGACTGTAGCGTGGGTCTTCTCCCTGCTGGTCTGGCAATCAGGACAGTTTCATGGTCTGTGCCTGTGTATTGGTGTGTAAAATGCAGAAACTTCAGATTTGACAGGACTTCTTTAAAGTGGCCCAGCTAATCCCAAATCCTCTCCATGACATCCAACACCTCCTGTCTTGGCTGTGAGCGATCGACTCCCTCTGTTGTTTGTACTCCAAGCTGTTTTGAGTTAATATACTTGTTGTCCATTATCTCAGGCAGATAGACACCCTGTTAGGCTGTGAGTCAGTTCTGCCTACAGCAGATTTTTTTCGTCTGTTTAGCTTTTATTAATCTGTGACCTTTTAATTGATATTGTCTTGATGCTGAATGTGTCTCTGTCTCTCTCTTGTTTTGTCTTTCTGTCCACTCTCTCTCTGTCTGTCTCTGACCTGGTTTATTGACTTCAGAGAAACAGCTGACTGCAGCTAACTGTCTGGGAGTGCTGGCTATGGCCGAAGCCATGAGTTGCACCGAGCTCCACAACATGGCCAAAGCATTTGCACTGCAGAACTTCCCCGAGGTGGGTAGAAAATAGTTATCTTTCAGCAATCGATTCACAAACTCATGACTTTACATGCTAGTTCAGAGGGTGTAAAGGTAACCAGTAGCATACAGCTTTCGTGATCTTATTGAAAAACCCGAATAAAATAGATACCCAGAGGGAACAGACATTTTTACCATACAAGTCTTGAGACTTCACACTTGCAGATCTTCATGTTGCAGGGAAAAAGAGATACCTACTTTCTACAGAATAATATTAAGATCTTTAAATAAAACATTCATGGAGCCAATTAAAAGCCTTTAATTTTCTTTAAAGAGGAAATATTATACCCCTTGTCCACCTTTTCAAACAGTCCCCTGTGGTTTAAATGAAACATCTGTGCTGTGCTTTGGTCAAAATATAACATGAATCAAACACCAGAGAAGGTTTTTGACCCTGTATAAACCAGCTCTCTCAGGGCGCTCCATTCTGGATGTGTGTCTCTTTAAATGCAATGAGCCCCCCTGAGTTTTCCCGGTATACATCACTCCTTCACTAGCTAGAATAAAAATGGCGGACCTGCGCAAAAGTTTTGCTCTACGCTGGAGGTGGAGTTCATGGGTGGAGAAACCAGGGGAGGGGAGGGTATTTTCTTACCAAAATCCAACTTGTGATGTCACAAGTTGAGAAAATTTGAAACGGAGTAATTTTCTCTGTGTTGTAAGACTTATGCAGATTACAAACAAAGGACAGGATGGGTTTATTTCACATTTTGTGGGTTGATAGACACTCAGGTTACCCAAATAAACGTTCAAAAACACTGTAAAAGTGGATTTTTCATAATATGTCCCCTTTAAGCTTGATTCATGTTTCGATCTCACGGTTTCTTACCCCATGAGTCAGATGCTAACTATATCAGCATCATGTACTGTGCTATTTTTTTTTGAGATCTCAGCTTTGTTGCTTAAAAAGAAATTGTATAACAGAAAGTTATGTTAAGTAGAAATTCTTTTTCTGACCTCTAAAGTTTTAAATAATTTGTATTTTTCTTCCTGAGAGATACTGTAGATGAAATGTTAAATATGACTCATGAGTCTATCCACAAAATATGAAGCTTCAACATGGAGACAATAAGCTTAGCTTAGCTTTCCTTTGCATAAAGACTGTAAGTAAAGGAAACTGCTATCTCGGGTCTACCCAAAGCACAAAAGCATGCCTACAAGCACTTCTACAGAGCACAAATTATTAAAGCTCTGTGTCAGCTTTACTGTGAGATTTGTAGCACAAGCTCTCAGCGTCAGAAGTAACTCCCCATTTATTACATAATACCCTTTTTAAGCTGACTACTTTCTTAATTGTCGGCATTTTGAGAGTGAACCATTGGCTGTGTGTTAATTTCTAAGAAAAAGTAACAATACCCTCATCGATGTGAAAATAACTCTCCCACAACATTTACATGAATCACCAATTAATGAATTGGTGACCTTTCTGAATGCTGGTAGGTAGATTATTTTAATGTACAGATAGAGACTGAATCTAATGCTCAGATAAACAAACCCACTCTTTGCTCTATTCTCATACCTGATGAAATTATGAGACTGTATTATAGTGTCCACAAAATGTTCATCTAGTACTTAAAGCCTTTGATCTTTGCAGAGAACTAGTAACTTTGTTTTCAGTAACCAATTTGAATTTGAACAACAACTTGATAAAGAGCTCTTGTTCATGATGGAGAATCTCCGGGTTAGCAGAAGTCTATATTTATTTATTTATATCATTGACAATCAAATAGGTTTGCCCTGGATAAAGGGATTTAAAATTAAATCCCATGGTAATCTCTGCATTATTTGCAATGTTCCAAAAAGCAATGCTGGTTTATGTTATTTTAGTAATGTTTGCAAACCATTGTTGTGCCATAAAAGGAGATTGACTATGTTGTTTCTCTTCAGGTGGCGGGACAGGAAGAGATTCTGAGTGTGTCGAAGGAGGATCTGGTGTCCTACCTGTCCAACGACAGTCTCAACACCAAGGCTGAGGAGCTGGTCTATGAGATGGTCATCAAATGGATCAAACAAGACCCCGACTCCAGAGTACAGGTAATTAAAAAAAAGAGAGCTGATGACTGTTTGTGAAGTGTGTGTCTGCTCTGAGCAGATCATACAATGTACTGTTCGTGTATCATGAGACAATAAAGTGAGGTAAAGCTCTTTTTCCCTCTTGACAGTACAGATACTGTATGTCTGCAGAGCTATGTTAGTTTGGTTGTTCTGTCTGCTCTGAGAGGTACACACAGCATGAAAACACAAACATGTGACTCCTTGTTTTCGCTTGGTGGTGTTCATCAACTTTGTGCTTCAGATACAGCCTAACACAGCACAGTTTATAATCCCAGGAGTGCTTTGTCCTCACAGTGTGCTCTATTCTTAGTCTTCATTTGTTTGTGACATACTGTACTGCAGAGAAACAACAAAAAAAGAAACATCCTCAGTCCTTTTCTGTTTGCCTAACAGGTGTTTGATTTATTCCTGGAGGCTGTTTATCTTAATCAAAGGTGTCTTCCTGTAGAAAGGGGATGCAATGAGATTCAGTAAGTCAGGGTTTAACAAACCAGGAATCAATAAGCCTCGAGGTCAGAGCGTCGGCTCACATCCATGAAAAGATAAATGATCAGCACTGTACATCCAGCGGGTAAACAAAACCCCAGGTCATGAAATATTAACTAGACGGTACCATGAATTTAAACCTGAAGATGTTAAAGTATGTTTTAGCATCTTAAAAGTAGAAGTAAGATTATTATCAGATAAATTACAGCCGTCCATCAGTGGAGGAGTCGTTCATTCAGAGTTATGACTCTCACAGAGCAACAAGAGAGGAGGAACTGCCTCGTGTCAGCTGGATCGCATTCAGTGCACACCTCCATAATCAATACTGCTTTATTGGTCAATATTTTATACGTTGATATGTCAATGTTCACCCTGTAGATGAAACCTTCACAGTAGCGCGTTTCCTTTTGAAATATGGCACTGTGAGATTATGATGAACTCCATCAGATCTAATGAGTTTTTTGCAGCTGAGTATTAAGTGTGACATGATTCAGATAACCATTAAAAAATATTATGACACTTGTATGAATAAATTGGAGTTTGTTGGATAACTGATAGGTAGTCCGGCAGACTCCTGCAATCTCACCCTCTGGAGAGGTGACTTGCTCAGATTAAGTAGGAAAAAAAAGGAAAGGAAGGGGGCATTGTCCTCAGTTTTTCTAAACAGCCCAGCACACTGGTTCCTTAGGCGAGACACCAAGGTCAACCCATCTGCTAAAAGAGAGGGAGATAAAGGGGAGAAGCCGGTTTGGAGAGCTGGAGCGAGAATAAGAAGCAGAGCAGGACAGAAGTGGATGAGTGAGAAATGAAAAAGAGATTAAAAAAAAAGGCCCCACTGTATTCTAATCTGATGTCCAGCAGATGATTCCTCTGTGCAAAGCCATGACATCCAAGCAGCAGAGATGTGATCGAGTTCTTGCTCAAGTTCAATCATCCGTGTTTGTATGACCAAGAAAAAAACATACAGCAGTTCTGTAGAGAGGACAGAAGAGGAGGAGAGCAGAGAGAGTGTAGACTGCTCCCATCATGCCTCAGGTGGCGATCATGTGACCCAGAGGGTTCAGTTTACATGCATGGTCCAGCATCAGCTCATCAGTGAGTTGTAAGCTGCAGGCTACAGAGTGGAAAAGTGGCATATTAAAGGCGCTGGGTAAATAATATGCAATTTTCTCTCTCTCTGCTCTGCTGTCACTGACATGTGATGGAACCAAAAAACAGCCCGGACATCGCTCAGAGACAGAGCGAGAGTGTTTGAGCGTTAATAATAGTTTGTTATGAGACAGAAAGACACTGAGTGAAGGAAAACCAGAGCTGTTAAAGATTCAACTTTTGAATATCAGATCAGAGATTAATGGTTTTATCTGTCACCATGGTCTCACTTTTTTTTATTTTGACTGAAAGGTGGCTTTCCTCCACTGCCTATACAATCTTATTAGAATAATGTCCTCCAAATTCTAGTTTCCTGCATACATGTAGACCAGACGAAAGAGGAGGCAGTGTTCATTATGTCCTCTAATCACTCTACTTCCTCTAAGTGTTGCTTTGTTGACTTTTTAAGCTTTGAATACTTAGCCGTGGTCGTTAGAGCTCAGCAGTCTATTTTCCCTGTTACTTTCTATTGGCCACTAAAGCCCCGTATACATTATTTCCACCCGAGTTTTCCTATTTTATGTCAATTGTTCACACTAAATATGACGGGATTGTTTTACTAGGCAATTTAACTTTCATGTCAATGACACTGCTAATGCAAATACTATGGAGTTTTTAGATTTTCCTACATCGTTTGGTCTTGTGCGTCATGTACAGAGGCCACCCACTGCCACAGGAATATGTTAAATTCAGTCATTTTCAAAGGTTATCAAATGTATATCTCTAATCTCACAGACACAATTAATCATGAAAAGTGACATTAGTTGCTGCTTTAGAGTACATTTTGCACACCTTAATGTAAAAGTATTTCTTAACATTCTTAAATGATGGAAATACATCTTAAAACATTCAGTCTGCAACACTTTTCTCTTTTTTTTTCTTCACATAAACAAGGAATAAAAAACTCATGCCTGGTGTGTTTTTTTTTGTTTGAGTGTTAAGGCTCTAACTGACAGAGACATATCCTTCCTCTCTCCCAGCTGCTTTTTGTGGGATGACAGCCTGGTGTCTGTCAAATCCATGAATAGAAACTCCTTCAGGCCTCACGTCAGCATATTTTATGTAGGATCCCATGTCAGCAGGTGACTCAAGCTGATTAAAGAAGCTGATTAACTGGCTCTTTGGAAACTAATGTAACAGCTGAAAAGATAGTTAACTGTGTATTATCATGATTAAAAAAAGACAGTTGTGCCATTTGGAAGGACCTGCTGTCCACTCATCATAAACAATTGGTAAATGGACTTGAACTTGTATAGCTCTTTTCTAGTCTTCTGACACTGTTACACTGCAGGTCACACCTACCCATTCAAACAGCAGAGGAAGCATCAGTATCAACTGATCCCATTCATACACATTTATAGGCCGCTGACGAAGCAGCGGGAGGAACTTGGGGTTAAGTGTCTTGCCCAATGACACGTCGGCATTTGGATGCAGGAGCTGGAAATTGAACCCCCGACCTTTCGGTTGAGTGACAAGGGACTCTACCACTGATCTACAGCCACCCAATCACAAAAAAACAACAATTGCCTGCCCTGACATTTGCTGCTCCCAAGTGAAATGAATAAAGTCAAGATAATTATTCATATTCTTATCAGTTACGAGTAATAATCTTGAGCATTTTGTGCAATTGACTCCAGTAATGTATTGATGTAAATGTTGCTCCTGCTCTCATTTAAAGGGAAAAAACTCCTTTTTGATGATGTGATCAATTTTTAGTCAGAGCAGAAAATCCTCAAAGAGCAGAAAAGCTTTGAGGCTGTTTGAGGATATAAACTGAGTTTTCCTCATAGTTTACGAGTCATTTATCTTCAAAACAACCATTGACCCTTTCACCACAAGCTTCACTTTTAATTAAGTCACCATCTTTTAAGCTCCAAGTTCAAAAACAAGAAACTATAATTGTGCAGACTTAAAGAAAAGGTTAATTGAGTTACTTTTGGGAAGAGGAGCTTTCTGTTACATTGATCATCCTTCAAGAGGAAACTTAAACTATTATAGAGTGAGACAAAAAGAACTTTTGGCCATGGCCAGTGTGATCTGTGACACAAATACAGACTCTTGAGGAGACTAAGGGCGCACTCACACTTGGCAAAGTTTTCCTGTACCGTGCTTAAGCTTGATTGCCTGCCCTCGCAGTTCCCCCGCTGGCCTGCACTCACACTGCCCCAGGACTAACCGGGCCTGAGCAAGGTTAACTCTTGTACATAACGTCGTAATACAACACATGAATGGCTTTACGTGATCATGAAGCTTGCTTAGTTTACAAGACAGGTGGCGGAGGTGGAGAAGATAAAAAAAAGACAAAAAAGGGACGTGTAGTCGAGTCTGCGTCCGCATATCAGAGAAAAACACAGAGAACATGAAAGCCACTTTGTGGCTTATTTTGAGTCAGAAACAGCCATAACTTTCGGGGATTTCTCGATAATGAAGGCTCTCCACGTTATGTACCCATGTGTTTGTGCTCGTACATGGACTGTACCGTGCTGAAGCGAGCCAGGGCCAAGGAAGTGTACAGTGCTTGAGCACAGATCGGAGCACTCACACTAGTCAAACAAACTGGGCTTTAGGGGTGAAGCGTGCTTAGGCACGGTACAGATTGCCTAGTGCGCCCTAAACCTGGCAATAAAGATTTTTGCATTTTCACCTTTGCCATTTTCTCAAACTCACACACAAAGAGAATTACACAAAATGCACTACATGTCACTGTTATTATATCCCAGTCCTGCACTCAAACTTTCACATAAGACTGTAAATCGTTTGTTATGCGAATTAGGGTATTAGAGAATGGACGGGCTCTGATTCAGGCCACTGAACTCTGGACCTTCATCCTCATCTGAGTCCTTTGTTGTCCCAGAGCGCCTGCAGTACTGATGTGTGCAGCCAGCTGAATCACATTCACTCGACCTCAGCGGCTTTATATCCAGAGCAAGTCAGAGAAGTCTCATTTCCACAGGACTGACTTGTAAACACACAGGGGCTACATGAGCTATACAAGGCATAACGAACACTTGAATGATGCTATTTGTTCGGTGGAAGCAATTTTATCCCTCCCAAGATTCATGAGGATTCAGAAAACATGGAAGATGCTAGATGTCACTGGATGTCAAAGACAATTCAGTGAGTTTAAAAATAGGCCAGAAAGTTTTTTTTTATGTTGATGCATAGACAGCAGTTAGTGATGTGAATACATTTCAAATGAAATGAGCAAAAGGAAGCATCTGTTGTTGTTTTTTTAAGGAGAGAAGTCATACTGAACACATTTCACCTGTCAGTCATGAACACATTCAGCCAAATCCTTTTTGGAACCCAAATGAAATGTCCCTTTGTAGAGGATAGTTTACTCTTCTATGTGTTACCAGAATAAGATCTCACGTTTGTTTTCACACACAAATCTGCACACAAACAGAAGGACACTCAGAAGGACTGAGTGGGTTTGTTAGCACTCTGAGACTACACATTGACATACACTCTACTAAACACATAAGTGAGTAAGTCCATGTTTTGTTTTTGATGTTGTTGAATGGAACTGAACTGCCTTCAAGAAATACAATCACTGTCTTCATTTTAAGTCATTCATACACCTATCTGTTTGAAGCAAAGCAAATAGATATGCCCGCTCTTGTGTCATTTATTCGACAAACTGAGTCAGCACACACACATACATGGTGAGAGGAGTTAGTCCTCACTGACAGCAGTGAAATGGAAAATGCTCAGCGGACATTTGTCATCTGTGTTAGAGGATGGCGGTTTCCCTGCTGCTTCTCTGCTGCCGCTGACAGATCTGAGAGGCTCCCTGTTAGACACATTATCCCTGCCTCCCACCTGACTCAACCCATACACATCCCCTGTGTGTGTGCAGTGTGTGTCAAAGTGTTGTTTTTTGGGGGGGGCTGGGGTGGGGGGGAGGTTGTTGCAATTTCAACTGCTATATAGGTTTTTAAAACTATAATCCTTTGAAGTGATTGGTAAACCAGAGGGTCAGGTACACAGGAGTCTAAAAGGCTGTGCAAGGCAAACATGGAATTAGTCCTCCCACGCATGGATGATGAAATGCTTGGACTAAGTGCAAGTGATTGAAATAAGACAAAGTTGTAATTAACAAAACAAAGAATAATAGTGTGACCTGCCAAGTCCTGCATTGTGCATGAATTAGATTTGCATAAATGCATTGCATTAGTCAAGGTGGTACTACAAATGGTCTAAGTGCTGTATACTTTGCATAATGTATAATGGACAGGTATTAATGGTACTGTAAAAATCCATTTGTAAGGAGGTGACAAAAAGACAATGCAGATACTGCAGGCTAGTAGTTACATGCTAAAAAAAAGTCGCTAATACAATACTCATCCAAAACAAAGAAAAAGTAAAGTGAAGACATGACTATGAACATATAAACAATAACGTTGAGTCAAAGTATATGAAATGTTTTGTAGTTTTAATGTCTAGTACAAAACAAGAATCCTTTTTTGTCTTACATTTTGGATTTGAATGTTAGCAGCGAGTATTTTTCCATTCTTTTATATGGTGTGTGGGAGGAAGGGCGAAGAGTGGGACTAAAGGTGCAGAGTGAGACAGAAAGTGAAAAAGAAGTGGGAGTTATTTTGAATACAGGTAAGAAATGTTTTAGTTTTCCAATCTCATTTATTCCTATTTAAGGTAATTAATTTCTATGCCAGCATGCACTGCATCACCAACAAATGCATTCAAAGTTTCTACGCAGAGTTTTCAGCCCCCCTGATCTGGACTGTAGAGGAGGATCATGTGGATTTGGGTTTTTTTTGGGGGGGGTTTTTGCTAGCTTAAAATGAATCAGTAAAGCAGAAGTCTGTTCAGCTGCTGTTTAAAATAGCAGCGAGATTTCCACATGTGCACCTAGGTTTCTTCCACATGTATTCCTGCTGTCCCACTAAAGGGCACGACCTGACTGAAGCTACCCCTCATTCAGCTTTCATTTAGCCCACAGGGTCAGAACGGTCAGCTGTGGACCTATTTCACGACCTGCAGACAAAAATCATTTCATAAGCCAGAAGTACTTGAAGCACATTAGCATGAAGTTTACTCCTTCTACATAATTAAATACTACAAAACCTTTAATTCAGTTTAACTAAACAGGATGTAGCATTATATACAGTATTTGCCTTAATGATTTGTCACTTTATTGCTGGTATAAATTAATCTGTGTCACACCACAGTAGGTGATGTTGTGGCAGACCTGGAGAATGTGATAGAAAAGTGAGAGCAGTAAGCCTGAAGCTTAAGTCTCCTCCATTAGAGTGTGACATGACTCAGTAACTAGTGGGGCAAATCTCACACTGTGGAGGCACTTTATTTGGAAGTAGAAGTTTCTCCTGAGACAGTGACGAGTCCCTCAGGAATATCAGTAGCCTGCTTTACCGTCATGCTGAGGTGCTAGGAGCGATTGCCTGTGTTTATGTTGGTTCTGAGCTGTTTGTTTACTGCTGGGTAAACAGTGTATGTATGAGCGGACAGTCCCATCTACAGGACGGTGTTTGGCTCTGACTGTGCTGAAAGAGAGAGATGTCATCCGCAGATTTCCCCACACTACCATGGCAGAGTTGTCATCCCCTCCCACATCTTTTTTTCCCCTCTGGTGTAGGATAGTTATTTCATTTTGTTCATCTCAATCCCTTCTGTCCTCCACTTTGTCCCTTCTTCTGCTCACTTGTGTCCCCTGTCTCTGGTCTCAGGACATCAGTCCCAACAGATGGGACACATGCTGAAGTAGAAGGGTCTCAGGTGGGACAGAGAGAGAGAGATGCTTCAGCAGAGTATCAGTGTGTGCTCTCCACTGAATGATGTTTCTTGGGGTCTGTTGTTTTGTTGCTCTCTCTGCCACCAAAGCTCGGTCACTTTGTTTTGAGTCAAAGGGTCAGCGGGGTCAATTCTCCACTCAGCTCTCGGTCCCTCTGCAGGCTTCTAAGAACCTTTACTGTCACATAGCTCAGACTCCCTGTGATGCAATCACCCTCACACATACAGTAACAAACACACAAACACCTGCAAACCAAAATAAAAAAGTTTAGGAAGGCAAAGCTATCAATGTGGTTGCCATGGAAACACTGGGTCCTGCTGCTGTGTCTGAACACCTATACAGTAGATGTATCAATAAATGAATGCAGAGGCAACAATGGAACAACCATACATAACCAGCTTTGAGGGTCTGACGCTGACAGTAACTGATCTGATGGTCTTGTCAGGTTTCCTCACTCTTAACAGCCCAGGCTTTTATCAAACGAGACAGCTGTTTTTTTATATCTTCTTTTATAATATAATTAAAAGTTATTGCTTTGAAAAATAAAAGATTAGGAGTTTTTGGAATAAATCAAACAATGTGATAGAAATAAAATGCTAATCTGCTGTGTTTATTGTTGAGATATTTTATGTTATTAATGTATAACATTTTATGATCATTCTTGATTTCTCTCTCTCGCTTTCTCTCTCTTCAAACTTTGTAAAGCTTTCTTTTATTTCTTTATTTTTGCCTTTGTTAAGTGTTTACATTATCCCTCTGTCACTGCAGCCTTTAACCTCTAATCTGTCTTTCTCTCTCCATATGTACCTTTCTTTCAGAATTTATCAGACCTGTTGGCGGTTGTGCGTCTTCCCTTCATCCACCCGTCCTACCTGCTCAACGTGGTGGATAACGAGGAGCTGATCAAATCCTCGGAGGCGTGTCGGGATCTGGTCAACGAGGCCAAGCGCTATCACATGCTGCCCCACGCACGGCAGGAGATGCAGACACCCAGGACTCGGCCGAGGCTGTCTGCAGGTACACATACACACCTACACAAACACAAACAGTGCAAGGATACAGTGATGTGTATCCTCTTTGGCCTAGGTGACCAGAGAGCAAGATGGAGGTGATTTAATCTGGCATCCACCCATTTAGTTGAACGAGAACACATTACCAGATCCACAAACCCACCCACACGCTCACATACTGTACACACACACACACAAACACACACACACACACACACACACACACACTCACACTATCTTCTCTTCATATTTTACTTCAACACAGTGACAGAGGGGTTAGTTCTGCCCAAGGAGACCTTGACCTGCCACTGAATCATATTGATTTTTACCCACAACTTGAAAGCAAAGATTTAAAGCTCCATCAGGTTTTCCAGACAACGACTGAAAATACTTCTTTTATTTATTTACTGAATTGAAATGAAAAAACATAAAACAAATGTACAATTTACAGGACACCTCACAGGGCAGTCTACAGGTCAGCACACACAAAATAACTCACAATTTAACAAACGAAAAGGACACATTTGTTACATTAGAAATAATGGACACTCCTATAATTAGCTAGTTAAAAATGCAGGATGAGCCAGAAGCCTTCAGGAACGGGCACCAGAAGGGGAGGACAGATATTAATATATGAGTACATGACTGGCTTGTTTTTAACCAATGTTTGAGTTTTTCTTTTAGAGATGAAGTAGTTCTCGCAATCCCTGATATGTGATGGTCATTTGATCCTTGAATGTTTGCCTCTATTAGACACCACTGGCTTAATTCAGTTCGACGCCTCGGTACATTACAGTCTCCCCTGGTTTGTGATCTGGTACTTATCTAATTGTTGTGCTTTTTAATTTGGTCTGAGGACAAGCCGATTTAAACTTTAAAAACAAGACAAATATTCCTGAAAGTTTGGTCACCGTCAAAGGTTCAAACGTTATGATGACTAATGATATTTCAACAGTGGAAGTGATTTGGTTTCTTTGTCTAAAACTTTGTCTCCCTTTCATGCTCACTGTTGTGTGTGACCAGGTTGTAAAACCATATGTTATGTGAAAAAAATCATTTCTCTCCATGTAATCTTTTGCTTTAGAGTATAATCCTCACCCAGGTCATAGTTCCAAATGTCAGCACTGCTTTCTCTCTTTTCAAAATCAAACAACTGACTGCTGGAGACGAGCCTGACTGCTGTTACTATAAAAAAAAGAGCTAAAAGTGGCCGACTGTAACGGCTTCCTGGGGTTTTGTTGGCAACTGAACTCTAACTTTGTTACTGCAAACCAGCACATAAATACCTCGTAACAACTTTGTAACACCAGCTAAGCACAGTCAGGTCTTTTTAAGTCACTAGCAAACCATTCACTGTCCGACTGATGCTAGATATATCCAAGCCATTGACGAACGTAATTGTTTACATAGTAAAAAATGTGGACGGCGCCTGAAAATTACCTCTGGCTGTTAGAGTTTTCCCTTAGGTTGACCAGGACTCCTCTCTTTCCCCCTGTAAAGAGCTTCATAATTATAGTGTGTGTGTGGTTTTATGAGCCTTGCAGCAGCACAAATTAGCATTCTGATCAAATTATTTTCTGCATGCTGAAAAACTGACTCTTGATGATCGCCTGAGATCAGTTAAGTAGCTAACACTGTTGTCCAGCCTGGTCATTTGCCAGTAATCAGGCATTGATTGGAGTTTTGTTAGATTAAAATGTTCTCCAATTTAATTGGCTGTGATTCCAGCACGTTGGAGTTTCCAAAGAATAATTTGTCTCATAAGAAAATATATTTGTTTTATGTATTAAATTTTATTTGTAAAGGAACCGTGTACAATATTAAACATAAATGTTTCCATTTGATGCATTACATCTTTACATCTGCAGTCCCTGGGCATGTATTATATGTGCTCAGCTTTATCTCATTAATCATCCTCAGCATCCACTTTCTCTTTGTTCTCAGCACTTTCTTCAAGCATATTCTGTCAAGGCCCATTTTCAGTGTTTGTTATTATGTGCATACATTCTGCATCCAGCAGACACATTATGCAGGCTGAAGAGTGTATTGATTCCCAGCAGCTTGTGGCTCTGTAACAACAGACTTATATAAATGCATAAACACTGCAGGGATGAATACATTCATGATGCATTTTACCCTGATGGGGGAGTTTTATTGTAACTGGCTGTGAGGCTGAGCATTTCGTCAGTGTTTGATTTCATTAAGAGAAGTGTGAAAAACTGTGTTTTGATGAGACAACATATTTGGAGCAAAGATAAATGTACCTTTATTGTGTAATTGTATGAATATAGAAGAGAGGTTCTGTATATCATGACTGTTAGTGTTTATGCACATGTTGTTCAGCCATCTGCTGCACTGGACAAAGTGAGCTCTGCACAGCAGGGTGCACAGTGACTGGGAATGCAGGGTAGACATGGGGACTAGCAGAGATTCATAAAGGACATTGGAAAAGATAAAGACGAGGCTGGGAGGAGGTTTAAGATTGTAGGGATTGTGTTTGACACACAGAGGATGAGAACGTGAAAAGACATGGGAGAAAACGAGGCGTGTGTGTGGGGGGGGGTTACAAGGTAGCAAAGCCAGGTGGATCAGAAATTAACTTTGAAGCAAAGACATTTGATTACGTTTATTGTTATAGTGCTTGACTGTAAGTGTCTGTCTGTGTATAATTTGTGCAAGCAGATTGGCAACACCTGAACTGGAATGATAAGTCTCTCAGGCAGAAAAAGAAAGACAACCTGCCGTCCATGGAACATTTCTGCTGAGTAAAGCCAGTCTGAGAAGATGAGTCATGTACACGTGTGGATGACTTAAAGTGGATGATGTGTGGACAGGTTTCTGAGTGCCTTTTTTTTTCAGCCTTTTTATTTAAGAGTGACAAAATTAGTCGGGACTCAGGACCAAACTGTTTCAGCCCTGAAGCCAGATTTATTCTTGTGAGACAGACTTTAAATTAAATTTTAATTAAATTAAACGCTTTCAAATTGTCTTAAATCTTTGAATTTAGTGAAATATATTTCCTTTTTATTCTGCAGTTGAGAGAGACTTGCCAATAATTATTTAATGAGGCCACTCAATTTTAAAAAGTGAAAATAAAAATGATTTCAAATCTTATTTTCTTATAAAAAATGTAATAAAGCAGCGTTCAATTCGATAATATGAGTGTAAAAAAATGCACAATGTGTTCAAATGCCTGTAAAATCTCTGTATACAAGCTCCTAACACTCTGTCCTAGTTCATGTTTCTGCTAAATGAATCTCGTAAATCATTTAAGGATCAAATAAAACATAATATGAATGTTAATGACCTATGAAAACACGCTTTGTGTTTGTTAGACTCCAAAAAGTTCACCCTCGTGCATTTGACAAAGACTAACATTGTAATGAGTATTTGCTCCATTAACTGTGAGCTCTAAAAAAGTTATTTTTATTGCAAATTTAAAAAAAGCTACCAGATGGTTTTCACACAAACTTTAATTGTCTTGTTTCAGATTTTTCTTGATATAGAATTCCATCTGGCTGCATTGTTTCCATGTACTTCTTTACTTCCTAACCCAGTTTTCATTGTTATTATATTTTCATATCACTCACTCTGACAAGGCCTTTGTCCTGAAATATGATCACATTGTTCCAGTCGTCTGCTCATTTGCAGAGTGAACGGAACTGGTTTGAAATAAATTCATAAGCGTAACAATGCTGGACAACATCTGGATGGGATAACAACAAGGAAAGAGTCATAAAAGTCTGAAATGAACCAGCATCAAATTATTTTTGAAACACCTCACTGGCTTGAAATGAGACGTCCCCTCTGTCTTTGCACCATTTTCACATCCCAAAGAGTTTTATTGAGTGAATGCCTTAGCCATTTGTTTTATTAGATGCTAATTACGGAGCCAGCAAGATATTCAGCAAATGAATGGAAATGTTGTGATCATAAACATTTAAACACATTTTTCCACATAAAAACAGGCTGAGTAGTTTTTTGTCAGCTGCAGAGTTACTCACAAAACCAACCATAAGTTGTTCTCTTATTTGTTCCTTCCATATGTAGGTGTGTTTGCTATTAAAAAGGAAGAAAACTTGTAGGATACATGCTTTGTGTGTGTGTGTGTGTGTGTGTGTGTGCGCGCGCGCCAGAAACCATACAATTTGTTTCCATCTCCTCCTCTCTACATGTCAGTCGTGACGCTGTGCTCGGCTCAGAGGAAGGTTGAGAGCGTCAGGGCAAACTGTTAATTCAACCCAGCCAAGTGGAATAGCACTCAGACAAATGAGCTGTAATGACAAAGAGACACAGGGGGCCGGCTCAGCTCACATGCATGTTAAATAAAAGGCAGGAAAAATTAAGTACTACACCAACACATGCAGCACGAGGAGCACCGGAGAAAAGAGTTTGAGTATGCAGCAGGTCGACTCCAGTGTTTCTGCTGAAGCATTTTATCTCTGTGACCCTCTCTTATACAAGATGACTAGGTTTAAAACTCTTTAGAACAAGATTTTTTTTCACAACCTTGAATGTCTTTCAGCAGAAAGTTGAAGCTGCTCTCTACGTCTGTTGGAATCTGAATATTAAAATGTATCCCCCCAATTACATTCTTGCAGTTTAATACAAGCCAAATTAAACAGTGTGTGCAAGTCTAAAAAAAACGGGAATCAGCTCTACAATGGCTTGGCTCGCATCCACAGTTTGGAGACAATAACAGCAGCCTGCTCTGTGAGATCTGAAGCCCGTAGGCGTGACATTTATCTACTTATTCACACCTCCAACAGCCAGCGGCTCCTCAGAGAGTGAACACAGCACAGAGAAAAGCAGACCAAGGCAGGAATCACACCTTGTAAGGGGCATACATGATCATCAGAGACTCCCCTCCAATGCCTGCCACCTTTTGCCTCTCGCCCAGCTGGCTCCGTGTAATTGTTCGGCCTGGTTTGTCTTTCCGAGCTGATGCAGCGTATAGATGTCTCTTAGAGGGAGGGAAAGAGTGACAGAAAGTGGAATGCAACTTTTCTCCAGAGAGTGGATTATGATTTTTTTTACGTTTTTGCAGCTTATCAGGGAAATCTGGAGCGAAACTAATCTGTCATAGATTTAAAGTGGAAGCAGTAGATCCTGATTACGTAAACTCTGGTCTGAATGTCTACCGGGGCTGCACACAAACCAATTGACAAGTGACTACTGTCAGCCTAAGCTGCAGAGGAGGGAGGAAAGGGAGGAGAGGGGTAAATGGGTGAATGATCACCTCGTCTGTTGTAAGAGAACTTGACTCACTGCAGAGCTGTAGTTGGTGCTCAGACCCAAAGCGAGCAGCGTTTACAGGTACATGGATCAGTCTTGGCACTTTGACCCGCTGTACCTGCTGCAAGGCTGCTTCAGCCTCATCAGTATTCAGCTGGCTGAGAGAACCAGGTTACAGTTTTATGCATGTTCCCATGGTGCAGGTTTGGTTCTTTGGACAGTTAATGCATATGGGACGGCTCTATCCACTCATCATGTGTTACATTTAAAGAAAGAGAAGCTTGGTATGTCATTCCACTAAGTCCCATAAAACATAACTTCATTTATTCTAGTTGCATCTTGCCTAGCAGATAGATTTGTGTTTTTATGCGCTTGCTTCGCGGTATTTGTGTTTTGAGTCATAATCTCAATGCAGTACATGTTATTAAAATGAAACAACCTTTAAAAAATTCAACAGGAACATCTCTTTCCAGTGACACTGTCCCAGTTACTCCGGAAACTCTGCACAACAAACCCTGAAAGATTTCCACAGGGACTCATTTTTTCGTAGAAAGTAGTTTTACCATAACACTTCTCACAGAAACGTGTGTGGATCATCCTGAGTATCCGGAACACTGTTTCTCTAATGCAAGAAACAAAAATCCTCACATCTCTTGTCAATGTGGAGTTTGAATTTTCAGATGATGTCTCATTACCTGGGCAAATATAACCGAAACCATCTGCAGTGCTCGATATCACTAAAGCTCAGTCAGTAATTAAAATGAATCGACTCTTTAACCAAAGTTTGAGGACACTTGAGGCCATGACAAATACCCAACTGAATCTGATCACCGGGATGCAGGTTTGTTTGCCAGACAGACCAACAGAAAAACGTGTTTGTTTGCGTGGCCACACAACAGATGTGCACAATCATGCCAATCCTGTACATACATATTACACCTCTTAGACCCTGACATTATTTTGGGAGCTTTCTGCTAGCTGATGCTCACCATTGCATATTAAAATCCTGGGAGAGAAATCAAAGGATTAAGGAGGAAAAAAGTGAGAGATTAGAGAGAAGCTGCTCAGATAAGAGGAAACGGTTATTGACCAATAGGGAGATAGAAACAGCTCTGCTCGTGTCACTATGACTGTCTACTCTCTCTGTGTTACTACTTTATATGAATGTATTTACACATACATAGTTATACATGTGACACCTTTATTGTATAAAAACACCCAGACAAGATGCAAATTATCAAGATTTTCTTCAGGTTTTTAATAATATTAAAGAGTAGTGATAAAACAAAAATGCTAATTTTTATGAGCAATTTTCTGATGAGATGCCAAATGTGCTAAACATGTTCCAACTTACAATAAAATGTAGCTCAGAATGAATGTACTTTGTTGTATACATTTCTTTTAAACAGGATGTAGATTCAAACTTGATATTTATTTTTTCTAAATGCAGACAGAATGACCCTGAAATAAATCAGAAGGTCAGTAAGAATCAAGAATAGGAGACATCTTCTGCTCAAACTGTTAGGGGTATACGCTCCACCAGGAAAAAAAACGAACAAGAGCTGGAGAGTCTTGGTTATCCATTCATCCCAAACCACTTGTCTCCACCCTTCGATGCTCCATCCTTTCATCCCTCCATCCCATCAAACCCCAACTCCCATCAAACCTCAGACTGACTGACAGGTGTCCCTGCGAGGCTTTATTTCTGCTTTAATACTCACACATATGCACACATCTGATCTGATGCTGTGACTCCCCCGTCAGCGGTGCTTTTTTTTGTTGGAGTTCTGAGAGGCTGGTGTTGGGTTGCGTTAGCTTGTGAATGTGTTCAGGACTTCAGGGGTCAGAGCAGCACAGCAGTCTCAGTGCCCAGATGTGGACTCTCCTTGATGTGTTCGGCCAAGCAGAAAGCTCTGAACACAACCTGCACATGTGCACCGGGTGGTAATAAAGACCTGCATGAGCACAGAGAAAGAATTTAGCACGGGGAAGCAGCATGTGGGCTTGCTTTATTTGGCCTTATTAGACCTGAGGGGTTACAGGCAGTTTGGAGGGAGACATTTAATGTAGAAAAACAATAGAACAAAATTGCAGTTTTTATAGTGATATGTGTTAACATGGTTGAAACACATAGCACACCAGGAAAATTAGTATGTGTACAATCTCCGCCATCTTTTAAGGTTGAAATGAATATGACTTAATGCTGAACATGTACAGATAATGAAGAAGAAACTTTGAACAGCAGAAGATAGATTGATGTGTAAACAGAAAACTCCAAATTGGCTTAGACTTAGCCAAGGAACGTTTCCAGTTAATCTAAGCTGTCAATATCAATTAGACCCAAGACCAAGAGCTAAGGGGATCAAGGAAAACGTGACGAAAAGAGAAGAAAATTGTAATCCTTAAAGAAATAGAAAACAGTACTTTAAAGCCAAACGTTGTGGTAAGTTAAAAATACACATACAGCAATAGCAGCAAACGAATCATGAAGAACAATAGCAGCACAGAGTCAACATAATTAATGTGTGTTTTTGTTTCACTGTAGCTATGACTGTCCCTAACCCTATGAAACTGCGCTGCTATTTATCAGCTGCATGCACCTAATTTCTGTTTGAGGTCCTGAGGGCTGTCTGAGGCTTGTAGTTGGGGGCATGTTGGGAACAGATTCAACTCAAAACCTTTCTAGCATCACTCCGGATTCAAACACATCTTTTACTCGCTGCCAGAACGGCCTACAACACATAACTTCTACACCTTCTGCATTTTGTCATGATCACCCTTATTTAGCTTGCGAACCTGACCTTCCTCTTTGCAGTGACGCTGTCCCTTGCTCCTTGAGCCATCACTTTGTTTTTCACCCTGCACACATACTCCGGAAATAAGCAGGTCAGCTTTTAGCTGTGCACTAAGTCTAAGCTGTGTGTCCAGGACATTTCTGAGGCAGTTCTGACTGCTCTGTGTGTTTTCTAATCCTCACCTAAGCGCTTTGTAGTTTTTGCATTTTTTCTGCTCTTTCACTCTCTCTGTTTTTCAAAAAATATATAGGGGATATAACAGACAGTAGCAGAAGGAAAAGACAGCCTTCTTTGGATGAGTCTGTCAGTAAAGTGATTGGTGAAAAAGTATTGATCCAAATAAAGAATCTGTGTTCAGGCTTGGTTTGGAGTGTATAAAGATTAGCCTTCCCTCCTCTCTTTCTGTTTCATCCCACGTTTCTTGCTCCTTCCTCCTCTCATACCGTCTCTATCTCTTTTCTCCCCCCCCCCCCCCCCCCCTTCTCTTCTCTTCTCTTCTCTTCTCTTCTCTCTACCTCTTCTCCCTCTGCCTGCCTGCTGCTTACACACAGCTCATTTCTGTCTTGCGGCTCGTCGTCCTGTCTGCTTTCTGCAGCCAGCTGCTGAAGACTGAGAGGACCTGAGACACATGTGGCAACCTGCCAACCTGTTTGTGTGTTTTGGTGTCTCAATGGTGTCTCTATCCGGCAGCTCTGAGTGCGTATGTGTGTGTATGTGTGCTTGTGCATGTGTGTCTGGGAGCACACATCAAATGAGAAGTAACAGGTCTGTGTTGAATGTACTCAAGTATCTTCATAATCCCACCAGGTCCTCAGCATGTGTTCAAATGAGACATTGCACATCTCCACAAACAAAATGTAAACATGTTGATCCTCATTTTGTTGATTGTGTGAGTATCTTATTCCCAAAAGTGTCATTTTCACAGAGTGTGGACAAGTAAATGTGTAGGTTAGTTCTTGTTTTTTGTAGAGGAAGAGAGAATAAAAAAATTGGGCAGCATCCAAACGAATGGCAGAACCATCAGTCTTCATAATGGAGTTATAAATCACAGTTTTATAAAGTAGTTTCCTGTGACCAAGAGGAAACTTTTCTATTTTGCATTTTGTTTTGCATTTCCCGACAAGCTTATTGATTCAGAAGAAAAGCAGAGGCCGGTCTGACTTCAAAACAGCAGATTTATAATCTGTAGCTGCTTGTGTAAGTCGCTGTTTATGCAGCCTATCAAGGGTCTCGTCGGAAAGTTGAAAAAGGTGTAAACGTTTTTCTTAAAGGATGCCATTATTGAAAGTATGAAGATGTTCAGATATTTAAATGTCAGGCAACATTAACATACCTGTTAAGACAATAGATCAATGTTATGTTTCTTAAAAATGCTTTATGTCTTTGTTTGTTTGGTGATGTTGTATGGAAGTGTGTGTGACTGCATGTGTTTTGGATCCCAGGAAGAAGAGCTGATGCTTATGCTGGTGCTAATGGGGATCATAACAAAGAAAAAAGAAAGTTTCAGCACTATAGAATCTCAAAGAGACTTTGATTCATCTTGGCTTTTATATATTTCTGGAAAACTTACCTTAATGACTGTTTTTTCTTCTCTGTTTCCTTCCTTTGTCCACCCGCATCATCATCCTCCTCCTCCATCCTCCGCCTCCTCCACCTTTGTCCTCTAGGTGTTGTGGAGGTGATAGTTCTGGTGGGAGGGCGTCAGACGATGGGGATGAACCAGCGCTCCCTGACAGCAGTCACCTGTTTTAACCCTCAGAACAGCAAGTGGTACCCGCTGGCCAGCCTGCCCTTCTACGACCGCGACTTCTTCAGTGTCATCTCGGCGGGAGACAACATCTACCTATCAGGTGAGCTAAATCATCCACTACACCGGCACAATTGTAGCTTTCCTGTTGCAGTCATTTAGTGGCACAGAGGAGGAGGACAGTGGATGCCTGTCAACTGAGAGAGTCTTAAAGCCTTACTCATCTGTTGCTTTGAGAATGTGTCTCTGCTCAGCACTGAAGATAACGTCTTCTTTGCAAAGGTGTCTTTGGTAAATAGAATATCATCTCTTCTATTTACCTTCTGTGGAGCATTTTTCTGTCTGACTTTACAGTCTCACACTGACACTGTGCAGTTTGTGACTCCCTCTATGAGACACTTTTGATTTTCTTCTCCAGAGACAGACTGAATTTCTCACTCCACTCATCATTTTTGCCAGAATCCTGCACAGTGCTCAGACCTTGACATTGCAGCACGATTTGTCCCGCACGTACCTTTCCTATACCTCTTTTCATATAAATGTAAATTTGTGTTTGGGCATTGGAACAGGTCTGCATGTGTCCACTGGGAGTCAGACGGCAAGTGCAAAAATCAGAGGTGTTCTAGCCAGCCAGGCAACAGGCTCCTCTCTGTAACCTTCCTCAGACTCAGAGCAGGGTCACAGAGTCTCTGCTGGTGTTACATGTCAAACATGTCAAACTACACAGCAAAAGTTGTCCAAGTCTCACACTGTTAAGCTTTAACTTCTAAACAGAAAAAAACAACATTTAGAGGTTAAGATTACGGTATGTAAAGAAAATCAGCTTAAAACAGGAAAGATAAGATACTTTTCCAATATTTGAATTATTATTTTACAATCTGATGCAAATGTTTTGCATGTATAACCTTGTTATATACCTGAATAGAACTATTTCACCCTGATAGCACTAGGTGCTGAAGCGAGGGTTCGAAGAGTCAGCAATGACTAGCCCTGATTAATCTGCACTGATGGTTCCTGTCACAAATAAAGCATTCCCTTGAAGTAAGAGGCAGATATCAGTGCTGATGGAGGTATCATAGGACAATCAAAAAAGAGTGAGCGTAATCTAGCAACCCATTGGCCAATGTCTTAAAACGATATAGCCTCTTGAAGTGAGGGCCAGCTTTTTAAGCCTTCAGGTATAGCCAACAGTGTGCCAAAAGACGGTTTTACAGTATGTAGAAAGATTAGTACAGAGAATGTAATTCTAGTCAAATCTGGCAAATTGTAGTAATGACTGTATTTACACAATTTTTTAGGGGCATCAGAGAGGATCTCTGTTTTGGTCAATGCTCAAGTCTAGGTATCAGAACGGGTTTCAATATGGAAAAAGAAATGCTTAGAGCACAAGCTTGTGGAGCCTTCTTCTTCCTTAGAAAACAAAAAATATATAATTTTGAGTATTCTGCTCATAACTCAGGTAAAGTCCCTGAGTTGACTGATATGTTCTTTGTTTTCTGAGACCTTCTTATGTAGAAAATCAGCCTACACATCTACTTAAATAACCCTTTTTGTGTTTTCCAGGTGGCACAGAGAGCGGTGTGATGGTGGCTGACGTCTGGTGCTACATGTCCCTGCTGGACAACTGGAGTCTGGTGTCTCGGATGACGGTGGCTCGCTGCAGACACAACAGTCTGGTGTACGACGGAAAGCTCTACACCATCGGAGGACTGGGAGTATCAGGGAACCTGGACCACGTGGAGAGGTAAGAGTCACACAACATTAACAGCAGCCTGTCTCCAAACAAAAGACACCTCCCAGTCTGGTGCCTGCAGAGTGCCACACAGCTTTAACCTCGATCTGACAGCTATCTCAGAGCGCCTGTGTATGGTTCTGCAGAGAGTGGAGGATGCTCTGTGGTCAACTTTGAACAAATACATATTGACACTGAGCAGCAAAACATGGCAGATAATACAGCTTGCAGCAAAAGTTAGCATTTTCTGTGAGAGCAGAATGGCGCAGAGGAATGAATGTGAGATGGAGCGTATTAAACGGTCACAGCTGTGAGTGTTATTGTGCAGCGACAGAGCACCTCTTACTTGATGGTGAGCCGGCTGTGAGTGAGAGGATTTACTTTCAGAGAGCAGAGTGGCATACTGTGTCTGATTCCCTCCACTTCAGCATCAACACATCTCTGACACTTCATGTGAAGGTCATCCTCTGTGAACTATTCAGCCAGAACTTTGCAACTTATTTTTTCTGTACTTCACTCTTCAGAATAAAACCAGACATAGGGCGTTTTCACATTAGGCCCGATTATTTCGTACTGTGCCCGAACACGATTGCTCCCCCCCTCCCTTCTTCCCCGCTGGTCTGCGTTCATATCAGTGACATCGTTCTGTGCCTGAGTTCACCTGCGTATCTACACAGTCCGATACAGCTGGTGGCAGTATGCACATAGTTGGTTTTGCAAATCCGCCAAGAAGCACAAAGAAGAAAAAGCAACCATGGCAACCACTCGCGGTCGCAGTCCATCCTGCTAACTGTGGATTTCTGAGACACCAACAATGATCCTCTTCCTACTTCCACATCTACCGTGCAGCTCAGAGGATGAAACGGGCCCCTGCTGTGCGGATATAAAAAAAAAAAATTTAAGCGCCAGGAGGTGTTTAGAATTACGTCATATAGTGGTCCACTTCCTTGTTTGAGAACGGTTTTATTCACATCTCCCGAGGACCGTACTCAAGTACACATGAAGGGTGCCCGAGACCACTCCTTCAAGTGGACTCGGGCACGGGACACGAGTATAGTATGTACTGTATGTGTTCACAGTGATTAAATGAACTGGACTTTGGGGTCAAGTATACGCGGATCCGGGCCCGGATCCCTAATGGGAAACCACCCATTGTCCACATGGAGTACAATAAATTCTTAGTGGCATTCAACATGGATTAAGATTGTCTATATTCTATAGTTTGATTCACACCTCTTGACTTTTAGACTTCTCCATCTCATTTCTCCTTTAACCTCGGCTGAGGAGTGAATTTCGTCAGAGAAGCTTCCTCCTCCTGCACGGCAGAGCGAGATGAACCAAAGCAATCAAAAGAACATTACTGGGTTTATTAGAGCAGGCCGCCGTTGCTCATTACCTGGCAGTTCAATTGATCTCCAAAGCTTTTCACAATACACAACAGTCCTCAAATGAAACAGGCTAATTTGATATCTCCCCATAACTCTGCCTCACAATGTTGTTATAAGGTTAGATGGAATATTTTCCCTGTAATGGATATGCATTTGATTCCTCTGGCTCCATTTGGGATTTGCAGGTGCATGGAGGGCATTCAGGCTCCAAGAACATCAGCAATTCACTATGTGATGTGTTTGTATGTGTTCCTCTGTCTCTAATCATGAAGCTTCTCCAAGGCCCAAAGCAACTGGACTCAATTATCAGCACATTTCAACCTTTGCCTCTCTCCAAGAACTGCTCGAGGTCTCCTCTGCTTGGTATTTCTGCCCTAGTGCTGTCTCATGTTGTAACAGGAATCAGAAATAACCCACACACTGGGAAAAAAAGTTGAACACCTATTGATTAGAAAAACGCCTAGTGTTAAGACTGAATCATACCAGTTGTAACACAGGGTCAGGGTTGTATTCACCAGCCTCTCGGGCTGTTGGGCTAATTGTTGGGGAAGTCTAAGGGTTTGTACGTAGAGCCCTGCATACACTGATGGATTAAAATTGGTTTATCTTGTAAGACTCCAAAAGCTCTTTGTTCAAATATGCAGAAAAAAGTACTCCCGTTTCTTAAAATCAAACGGGAGTACTTTTTCTTGGTAAAAACTGTAAGACTGATGTCTATTCTTCTTTAGCTTAAAGTTGTGATTTAGTCAAAACCTTTTTAAAGCAAACTTTAAAAAAAATGTATGTATGACCTTTACAACTGTGGCAATGCTCCTGCTCCTACACAGGTGCCTGATGTTTGCATCTCCATACTTTGAAGCACTTTTCAACATTTAAACTTCATATTTGAACTGAAGAGGACCATAACGTTTTCTTATGACTCATTTTTGAATCCATATGTAAATCCCGCAGCTGTTGAAGATTATCCAGATCACTTTCAGTCCACTTTTAAAGACATTTGTTTGTAACTGCTTTAATGAATTATCCCTTATTAACTGCTGATCTTTATTTTGTAGCTAACCCGGTGTGTCTCTGCTATGAGACTCAGCTCTTGTGCAGCTCAGCTTTGTTGGAGTAAAACTCTAAAGATAGTCCAGACTCCAGCAGGGAGGCAGCCAGTCCCCAGCAGGACTAAACCCTGGACAGAGGAGATAAGGAAACTGTTACTCCAACCTTTTTAGTCACTTCCACACAAGGAGGAAGAACTGCACAGGCCTCAGAGCAATTTGTTATAGAGAGCACTTATTGTATTTATGAATGAAGTCAGTGTGTGAAAGGGCTCGGGAACAACATGAAACGCTGGTACAGCAAGTGATGATTTGATTCAGATATTGTCTATAAATGCAGAATATCTTTTTCTGACTTGTGTATTTTTTGTACTTCTTGTACAGTCCATAATTACATACGTACAAAATAAAGTGTGTGCAAGGACAATACATGTACATACATCAGCCAGCTCCAGCTAAGTCTCCTCACCTTCCAGCACCCTGACTGAAGTGCGGTCTTTCCTGCCTCCCTCACTCTCCATCTCTCCATTCATCTCAATGAGGGTTTCACACTCTCGACCATGAAATTCTCGCACATTCACAATCATGCCTTCAATCAAAGCCGTCTCAAAGCTAGTTGGATGCAGCCTTTCTTTGGGAACAGCAGGAGGTCCAAATCAACACTTACAGGACTGAGTGGGCTCTTTCATGTCTCCACTCTCCTCACTTATAACTGACGGAATTTAGGGACTGGAGCAGTCGAGTTCAGGAGACTTTTAACTTGCAATCAGGTATCGTCAGTCTGCTCGCTCCTCTACAAGTTGATCCTTTGGCAAACCTTTATGATTGCAGATATGAAATAATTCATGGTATGTCTGATGATGTGTCTATCACAGATGGTTTAGTTGTATTTATCACTCACCATTTAAATGCTTGTGTGTCAAAGTTCTATTGCAAGTTAATTTTATATGAAGACTGGATGTTGAGCTGTTCGGCTACCACATCTGGAGAAGGGAGGAGCAATTTGCATAGATCATGTTCTCTGGCTTTTTTATGGCTTTTTTCAAAGTAAAATGACTTTTTGGATTACAGTACATTCTGTAAATATGTGAGCCTGTAAAAGGCCTTGGAGAGGTTCATTAACTGGCAAATTTGTTGTTGCTGAATAAGCGTCCTTGCACTTTAACACATTGTGCTGTTATGCAGGTGTCTTTGTTTTCCATCACCTAGTGCGGAATTCTGTTTTTTTTCTCTGTGAAGGTCGTTGAGCACCTTTAGAGTAGTCAGCCTTGATCTGACTTAAGATATACATTCATCCTCTTTGTAACACAGCCCTCCGCAATCCATTTCTAGAGTTTTACTTTTTCCATTCAGTGGGGTTATACTTAAACACCTACTTATACACCAGCTAAATAGGCCATCTCAAAAAATGGTGGCCTAGTCTGACGTTGAAGGCCAATTGTAATGCCTGCAAGTCCTTTTGTAGGAGCGCCGAAATTGCTCCTGGGAAATTTCATCAACTCAACCATGACAAAGAAGATGCAGTGAGACGAAGATAACAGCAGGAGGTTTCATCAGCCAGAGCTCTGAAAACAGTCCAAGTCCTCTGTGGCCTGCTCCGTGAACTGACAAGTCCCTAAGTACTTGATGTCCACGGGTGGTGTTCACAGTGGGAAGCCAGTCACCCAGAGAAAGGTCCCCTCCTGTGGGACACCAGGGGTTGGAGAGACCCCACTTCGCTCTCATGGAAAGAAGAGGCGTAAGCTGCTCTTTGAATCTTGGTGAGGAATGGTTTGCCTCCTGGCTGGCTATGTGAGGACGCTCTGACAGAGATCTGTTCCTTTGTCCGCAGGCAGAAAGAAGCTGTCAGTCTATCAGAATGAGAGGATCACAGTACAAACTACCTCAGCCCAGATATAATGTCATGCACCCTTAAATCTAACATGTTAACAGGCAGCTATTTTTTATATTATACCCAGAACCTGAATATTGAGGTCCTTCAAGTCCTTTTCAGCTCCCTGTCCAACGGCAACCTCCTTGGAGACAGCAGTGAAAAAATCAGCAGGGCGATGAGGCTAATAACTAAGAAAGCACCCATCAGTTGGCAGCCTCTGGTTTTATTTTTAAACAAGGTGAAAAAAAAGATGGGCAAGTCAAGAAGATTTTAGCAGCGAAGAGTAGATGGGTGTGTGTAGATGAAGCATTCCTCAGGTCGGCCTCTGAGCTCATGTGAAGACCCCATCAGTCCATTTCCAAAACCCTCCAGCCTTTCTACAGCTACAATGAAGTGTTGTAATGCCTTTCATATGTCTGTGTGTACAACTGTGCCAATGGGTTTCCTAGTAGGTCAGACAGTGCCCTGAGCTGGAGTGAGAGACGGGGTGTAGTTTGATGGTTGGGAGTGGACTGGGGACAGTTGGCTCCGGTAGCAGTTTGGCATTGTGGTCAGGGACAACAGGCTCTCTGATCCCCCCCTGCTGACAGCTTCTCCCCTGTCAAGCTAATCCCTGCTCCTCAGGATTAACCAACTTCACACAGTTGGCCCCTACTGTGCTGTCAAGACAGCAGTTCATCATCCGACCAAACCCCAGCCACCACAAGCCACCAACCCCTTCACCCTACTCACACTTCTCACACACAACTGCCTTACCCCTCTGAGATGTCATTGTTGATTTTTACTTCTTATGTCTATGTCTCACTAAAAGTACACTGACCTTTACCATTCTGCACATAATTTAAAGTGTAAAAGTTACAAGCATCCTTTTGTTGCAGGGATTAGATAGCACTGTCACCTGTGGGACCTCTGTGCTGCAGACCACCGTGTCAGACACACAGTCCTAAAGCCTGACAAACAGTGGTCTGTTGTTGAGGTAGTCTATTGTCCACGCTTCCAGGTGACAATCTACTCCCACTCTGTCTCTTTCCTCTAAACAGGGAAGGCTGGATTGTATTGTAGGTGGCGAAGAATTCAAAAACCGGACCCGCACAGTGCTACAGTTGTTTTCCAGTTGACCCAGGGATGTGCGCAGCAGGTTGACACACATCTCACTTGTCTTCCCCTCTTTATGTCCTGAATAAGGCTGCTATCCAGTCAGTCATGCAGTCAGTCAGGTTGCAGCTGAACATTTATGACTAATTATCAGTGCTTTGGATGTGACAGATGCAGCTGGAATGGTTGGCAAACAGTTTACCCCACCCACCCCCCACCCCACCCTCCACACACTCTCACACATTAGGATGCGACGTCTGACCTTTGGAAAGCACATCCCTGCAAACCTTCTGAATATCCATACCCTGGAGGGATTGACTGTAGTGGTGGGAGGGTTAGTTGTTATATATAGATTAGTCCTGTTTGTGTGTGTGTCTGCCAATGTTAAGGTGCTCACTTGAACACAAGTTAAGTGCGGACACACCTTTCTGACCTAGACCTTTCTGCACTATATTCAAATGCTTTCTGTGCCCTAGAAGGCATTCGAATATTTTATTTGTATCATTTATATATGGGCTCATTTAAGGGAGCCACAAGTTACCCATCTTGCTGAAAACTGTTCTACATTCTGTATGCATGTCTGCACCAGGATGTACTGAATAAATGCAAAATCAAGGTTGCTTCTTCTTGGTCCCAGCTGAATGTTTTGTTCGGCCGTTGCTGACTAGTACATGCTAACATACTAAACTAAGATGGTGAACACTGTATACATAATATTTGCTTAACATCAGCATGTTATTATTGCAACCTTGGGTCTGTTAGCATTCAGACGTTGGCATTTAGCCTCAAGAACCACTGTAGTACAGCATTGGAAAGCTGCTGGCATGGCTGTAGCCTCTTAGTCCTGTTTCTTACAGCGCTAACACAATTCAAGATGCAAAACAGTTAATATAGCGTTCCTAATGAGACCTTTTCAATATTCAATTCAAAAAACGTAATTTGTCACCGGGGGGCAATTCAAAGGCACAAATATGTGTCACTGTTTGCAGTAGTTGTATTTTTTTTATACATGACATCTCAGCACCCTACACCCCACAGACCTGCCCTTCATGTCTGCTATCAACAAGGGGGGTCACATTGGTAATAAATTGTCATCTGACTTTTCCATCTCCCTTCCAGTTTTGAAGAGCACGGAGCAGTAATTTATGTACGACTTACACACAGGCAGCACTCATGTCCCCTTTCCTATGTGACAGTCCCATCCAATTAAATCTGTGTCTACACACACACACTCAAGACACACTAAAAGAGCACCCTTGTTATGACTTTGGCTCCCTAAATTCTTTCCCAGATAAGACTTTCAGGTGGTTTTCAAGTTTACTGGATGATAATGGCAATGATTATTCTTATCAAACTTGGAAATGTGTTGATGTAAGCAAATCATAGCCTCTCAATAAATTATTTTTGACAGGAAACTGATATTTAGAAGATTAATTTGTCATGTTTTTTGTCTGAATTTAGAATGCAAGCATGTATACTTTTTCTAGTACACACAAACATTTATAGCAGATGTCATTTCTCTTTAAAGGAGATCTATTATGCTGATCCTTATTTAAATACATACATATAACATTACGGCGTTGGATGTACATACTAAACCTCAGCAAGGTTTTTTTAAACACAAGATACACAGTTTTTGGCTTAATCCCGCACGTTGTTTCCTGCTGCTCTGAACGAGATGTTTCGCTAGACTTAGGCCAGAACCTTACGTCAAGGTTCTGCTGACGTATTAGATCAAATCATGGAGCAGAGTTTTAGGACATGCCCACCCTGGCAGCTCTTGAAAGGACACACCTACTCGGAACTCACACAATTTTCCCCAATTTCCCTGTGATTGCAAACAGAGCTGGCCAATCATAGGAAAGTGGGCACATGGGGAGGGGGGACCTTAAAGAGACAGCGGCTGAAATGAGGGATTTTACTGACGGCAGTATAAGATAAATCAGGAGGTTTTTGAGCAACACATCTTGAAACACTACTCAATAGGTGTCCCAGACTGACTTAATTAATGGTGAAAGACAGTATAAAATAACTCCTTTAAAGTTTTCTTTATTTGTTTATAATCAATATTGGAAAGAATAAAGGTTTTTCAGCAGTGGCTTATCTTTTTCAAACAGGCTAAGTCCACTTATGATATACAGTCTATGGTCACAGGATACACAGGTTGATATGTTTTTTTCTTACCATGATCATGAGCAGATTATATTTGAATTGCGTGGACCCTTTACAACACTGCTGCTGTGAATACATATTTCAGGTATTGAGTTCGATGTATTTCTTCATTTGCGCTTTGCAGGGCAAGAAAATTGGTGGAGGTAAAGCAAATCCATCCGCTGTCAACATAAACAAACATGGCAGGTGTGACTGTACATTTCACCTGTTGATATTAAACATTATGTTTTTTAAGGAGGTTTTCTTTTATAACACATTCACACTGCGTGGGTCGCTCTTACACCAGGCAGACCTCGAGTTACAGTTCTGATTTGTTGACATGTCAGCCCAAGTGCATGCTAGGAGACTTAAGTTGTTTTCTTTTATCCAGATTACATATTCATAGGCAACTCTACTTGAAAATCTATCCTCTTTATTTCATTCACAATCTGTCTACCCGTCTTATCCATCTGTCTTCGTGTCTCTCTCCTACATAAAAGAACACAATCGTCTACTGTTTGCTCTGTTGTAACCCTGCAGCATTATTTCTATGATTGTCCCTGTGTGATGAAACGAGCCTGTCAGGAGCTGCAGACGATTACTGCACACAGCTTCATGCCCTGATCAGTCTTTTTGTAGAAACACTTTAAAAAGAAATCTATGCAGGTCAGCATGTGGTTGGATAAACTCCTACATGCGATGACGAAAAATCTATCCAACAGAGAGCTTCAGAGGAAAGACAAGGAGAGATCTAGTCTTTGTTTTTTGTGATGAACACAGTCTGTTTGTTTTCGTTTCTTTGTCTGTCTCTCCCCCTCCATCTCCTCCGCCTTGGAGATACAATCAAACCATAAACACCCACTCTGAGAACCTTTTCAGTGTCAGTCCTGATGTCATGCTTCATTTGAAATGCTTGATGACTGTGCACTGTTTACATTTATTACAACCTATTCTCTTGATCTACATCCTACTAAAACAGATATAGTTTTAAATATGATCATGGTTATTGCTCATTGAGAGATTTCTGTTTGTAGAGTTTTGTCTTTGTGGTTTTCTGACCGCTACAAAGTGCTCGGGGGCACTTTGAAGAAAACAAGTGAATCGTACGTTGTCTCTTTTAATCTCTTTTTATTGCGATAGCTGCGTTCACTCTCCATACTGTCATCATTGCACACTATCCTTGTTTGATGCTCATTGTGGCTCTTGTCCTTGTTGTAAATGACGTACAGAAACATTTCTTGCTTTCCTGTCAGCGAAAAGCCAAACTAAACATCCAGTCGATGCAGTTTGCTGGATTTTGTTTCTGCCCGCAAGGGTGCAGTATCAACTCTTGTTGTTGCTCAAAGTTCTGTTTCTTGCCTCCAAAAGCTCCTGCACAATTAATCACCCGGTCATTATCTCAGTCTTACTGCTGTTTCTCACAGGGCAGGTTGGATATTATGTTATGAACTGCCTTTTATACTAAAATGACCTAAATCTTTGAGCAATGTTAAGGAGAACAGAGTGAGAGTTAACCAAAACAATGCAGCTGCAGGCTGTGATATTGAACTAATGAGCTGAAAGATGCTTAACATTTCTGTTGAGCTGATGAGAACACAACGTTGACATTACATGCTATCAGTAAAGATGCTGTATTTGTTCTATTCACTATCTCTTCTCATCATGGGCAGCTGTTTGCTGTAGTCTTGTTGGCCTTTTGTCGATTCCTTAACCAGCTTCACTCAGCAGTGTCTGAACCTTCAGTTTATTAACCTGCCCCGATTTGGTCAGAGAGGTAATTACAACTGCCAGGTACTGAAACATGTGTATGTCCTTCTTCCTCAGTCGGGCAAAGTTACTCAACCTGATGCTGTGTGTGTGTGTGTGTGTGTGTGTGTGTGTGTGTGTGTGTGTGTGTGTGTGTGTGTGTGTGTGTGTGTGTGTGTGTGTGTGTCTGTTAAAAAAGGGCTAATTGGCACTCCTGAGTGTTACAGGCGTACCTTTTAAACAGTGTGTTATCTGTCACCACTCTCTTTGACTGCCTGTTGATTTAAACCCATCACTTCTACAGGCACAGCTGATGCCAAAACATTATCAGACCCCAAAAGAGAAAGTTCAAGAAGGCTGATCCAACATCTCCTCTCACACTTTATCTAGCATCTCTCTCACTGCAAGGTGAATGCAACCAGTCCTTCCAGGTGTCATTCAAATTCAATTAAAAACTGCCCCAGGAGCTGCAGGAGAGCTGCATAAAAATGTCATCAATGCACACTTGTTTGTCTTTGAAGGGAACATATGAATGACACTGGGGACAAATAAAAAAAATAGGTAGATACCTGTATGCCTTCTGATATTAGGCATAATACCAAATGACCATCATAGGGAACAGTGAAAAGATTGTACTGGAAATAAACAGCAAAGGGACTTCACTTTTTTTTTACAAACCTTTCATGTGTTCGGCTTGTTGTCCCGGGGGACACTGGCTTCAGATTTTAGTGTCAAGGTGTTTTTCTTTTACAACAAAGAGACTACCTTGATCTGGACGGCTCGTTTTAGTCTGAATAGATGTGTGATTAAATTACAGATCCAGGATCTGTTTGTGGCTCTTTAATGAGACCGTCTCCTGCTGGAGGGCTGTCGGCTGCTTTGATCAGTGGCCCGTGGACGCAGGATTACACCACTAACACAACACACTAATAAAGCCATGGGTCAAAAACCACCCACACAAATACAACAAACAAAAATGGAAAGTCAGGACATATACATATTAATGTCCCTACCATTCAGACAAAAGCAGAATAGCTTAAGAAAGTGTCTAGTTCACACACAACCCTTTGTGTCAGCTTCTTTCATCTGGCGGCATCGTTTGTGTCGGTCTGGGTCGGCTGAGTGTGCGGCTGAGTGTTGAACTCTCTGCCAAAGACGACTGGGTGAGAAAGGTCCAGAGCTTGGCGCTGACACACAGCCCAACTCTAGAGACTAATGGCTTGTAGCTCCAAACATATGTTGCTTTGTGTAATTGCTTTAATTGCTGTCATTGTACGTAATGGTTGGTCTTTTTCATCTTTCCTAGTGGTGTTTGCATTCTGCTAATTATATCCGTTAGCCCTGGAGCCAAAACCAGCATTTCTCTCTGAATTCAGCCCAGTGGGAACTTTGAATCAGAGTGTTTGTGTATATTATTGGTGTGTGTGGGTGTAAATGACTAACTGCAGAGTGTTTGATTAGTTTTTGAATCATTAGAGGTTTCAGAACTAATAAAAAGACTTTATATATCGGTCAAAGTTTCAAGCTTGACCCACATCTTCATTTGTTTTTCTAGATTTTTTTTTTTTTTTTTTTTATTGAATTGAGATGTGGTTTTTAATTCTTAGTCATGCAAAGTGGAAATATCTAAAATAACGTTCAAAATGTTTTTTTTAAATCTCTTTTTTTTTTCTCCAGGTACGACACGATCACCAATCAGTGGGAGACGGTCTCTCCTCTTCCTAAGCCGGTCCATTCAGCATCAGCCACAGTGTGCGGAGGGAAGGTCTACGTGTTCGGAGGTGTGAACGAAGCCGGGCGCTCAGCAGGCGTCCTTCAGTCCTACATACCACAGAGCAACACCTGGAGCTTTATTGAATCACCTATGATAGGTAAGAGAGGTGATAACACACAGAGTGTTTAACCCTTTGTTAGACATATGCATTGTTTTGAAATAAGGTCTGTGGCAAACACACATTTCTCTTGCATAGGCGTTTTGTTCAGCAGGAAATAAAAAGCTAACGTTATGCTATAGGAAACTACGCCACGAATGGATGATTTTGACGTCACTACCGTTATGTTAAGACAATCTAATCAGCGATTTTGACAAGCTAGCGAAACCGTAGCTTAATAAATTGCTTATTAACCTAATATTTGCAAGAGCACTGAAAAACACGACTAGAGGCTGTAAGGCGGACCAGTGAGAGAGTTCCCGTGTGTGATGACGTTTAATGTCCCCGACAACCACTGTAGTCTCATTTAGCCACTTGTTAGCAACCGCCTCTTTAATTATGTATAAAAACTTCAAAATGAAGAAGTATTACCTAACGTAATTTATGTCGTCTAGCAAAACGCCAACATCTCTTAAGCTTGTGTTAACCACAGACCTTATTTCAGGCGTCTAACCACAAACCCATTCATAATTCCCGATGACTTTTAGAGGATAGACCCCATGGCGCTCAAATGCTAACTTATTTCTGGGTTTTAGGACTCATTCCTGTGGCGCCCTATTGACATCCAGCTATCTCATTAGTGATCAATAAGGAGTGTTTGGGTTTTTTTGCTACCCAGTTGCCTAGCGACAGTACTCTCACAACTCTACCCACTTGAGCACATTTCATGTCCTATGTTTGACTTCTCCTGTTGAATCCATGAAGTCCAGATTGCCATTTCAAGGTAAAAAGTTGTCACACAGGAGATGACTGTGAGGGTGAATCTTTTGTGCGTGTTTTTATGTTCACTTTGCCCTTCATACACCAGGAATTCCCTTCATGTGCATTCATGCAGAAGTGTTATAACATTTTAACGGATCTGTCAGTTTTTTTCAAATACTTGTGAGGATGTCCCAAAGTTCATGGTTAAAGACAGGAAACGATCTTTAATTTAAAAATGTTGTCTAAGTAGAGAAAAAAACGTCTATAAATTTGGTCTTAGTCTGTCATTCAGTTTATATTTATAAAAAAAAAACAGTCAACAGAAAAATGTAGTGGTACGTGTAGGACTTTAGGTACCCCTGCTGCTTTACTCCTTCTCAGTATCATCAGAATTCTCCCATGCTTTTGATGCCATGATGGGGGAGTCCTACTAAACCTTTCAGACATGTTATCAGCCAAACTGTGAAGTTATTCACTTCACAAACCTGCAGCCAAAATTCAAGTCCAAGCCAACAGGGACCTGTGAAAGATGCAGCAACAGAAGAAACACTTAAACCGAGCTGCCATAACTCCAACATAACAGGAAATACAACAACACTTACAACACAGAGAAAAAATGCTCCGTTTCAAATGTTCTCAACTTGTGACATCACAAGTTGGATTGTGGTAAAAAAATACCCTCCCCTCCCCTGGTACCTCCACCCATGGACTCCACCCCCAGCCTAGAGCAAAACTTTTGCGCAGGTCTGCCATTTTTATTCTCGCTACAGAGGAGTGATGTCTACTGGGAAAACTCAGGGGGGGCTCATTGCATTTAAAGAGACACACATACTAAAACGGAGCGTTCTGAGAGAGCGGGTTTATACAGGGTCACAAACCTCCTCTGCTACTTGATTCATGTTATATTTTGACCAGAGCACAGCACAGATGTTTCATGTAGACCACAGGGGACTGTTTGAAAAGGTGAAAAAGGGCTATAATATGTCATCTTTAACATGTCATTGTGAGATGATGATGGCTGTTTGACTCTTGGAAAGAGCCATGATTTTTTCTGCTTTGGCCTTCATGCTAAGCTACATGCTGCAGCTCGTTTATCAAAAATAGATGAATTTTCGTGTTTATTTTAACCATAGATTAAAAAGCTTGTTTTACAACAGAAAAAAACATATCTTTTCTTTGTATTTCATTTTCTGGAGATTACAGATTCTATATAACGGTAGATGCTAAATGACCTCATTAAGGATTCTGAGGGCAAAGAGATGTCCAGATGATTTTTTTTAGTACATTTTATCTCATGTTGTGGCACACTGTTTCTACAGGCAACACTCAGAGAAGCAGGCATCAGAGAAAAACTCTGGCTCAAAAATCTGTCTGAATTCAAACGTTTTAACAAGAAGATGTTATCGTGTCATTAAAACACCAGCGTGAAGGCACTTTTCTCAGCTCTGTTGCCCAGAAACTTGCTCTCTGTTATTTGTGCCTTTTCAGAGCAAGTCTACTGTGAGCAAAATTATGATTATGTAATCCGGGTGTTTGCGCTGAAAGTTGAATGGTATTAAAAAGCTGGCAGAGCAGCTGGCAGAGGAGGAACGAGAGAAAAGTCGGAGAAACACACACACGCAGAGAGACACAGACACACACAACATCTCCTTACCTCAAATCAACTTTACAACCCCAGAGACTCACAGGTACACACACACACGCATGAATGATGTAATGAGCCAGGAGGTGAATCCACGTGTGTGCCTGCATGGTGTTTATGTGCGTGTTTGTGTATAAAGAACCAATGCAGACGGACCAACTGTCATCTGTCAGTGCGCCAACAGATTGCGCTCCCTCTCTAAGCTTCCTCTTTATCTGTATCTTACTCCCTCTCTTGCTGTCTCCTTCTTTTGCACGTCTCTCACAGTCCCTCAGCTCTGTCTTACCGTCAGACACAAATACAGTTCCATGCAGATCCTTGTGCATCTGAGTGTGTGTGTGTGTGCATATGCTTGGGATGTGTGTGTCCTTCTGGTATGTGTGATTTCCCTCTGCATGGAATACCTCCTGCATGAACTGCAAATCGGTTTCACAAACACTTATCGGGACTCTTCTCTCTTGCAGAGTGAAAGACAACATTATGTGTGCCAAAAATAGTCCCTTCAACATGTCCATTGAGATGTGCGGGTCCTCTGCAGATCCGCTCATCTGTGTCCTTCTTTGTCTTCAATATATCTGTCTGCTGAGCAGCATATGTACTGAAACCTGGGAGTAAAATGTGTACTGCAGTCCAAATTCAAAACATTGGAGTGAGCTGTCTCCCCCCGGCCCCTTCCTTTCTAGAGTCGATGCACATGCAGGTTTCCATGTTGCACACACGGAAGCTTCAGTGTTTAGCCTGCTGTCCATCGCTCTTGAAATCTTTCTGTGTCTAACCTCTCTTCATTTTTCAAAAGCATCTGTAATATTTACCCTAGTTTTACCACGTTTTTGGTCATGGAGCTTATTAGAAAAATGCTGAGGCTTTTTTTAAGTCAGGTAGAATCAGTTACAGTATATCTGATTCTGAACCAGTTTGCTTGCCTACTTCCATTCCTACAACACCAGTTGGTTTGCTGTTTGCCTGGCAAACCAAGGGGCTTCCAAAAAGGCTGTATGGGGGGACCTTAAAACAGCCTAGCTTCTCTGGTCAAAACAAAAACAGACTATTTCTTAACAGACTCTAAACTTAGACAGAGGACATACTGGCTGCATCATTGTTATCAGAGAAGCCATCCCTTCAACATAGCATGTTTCCTTAATGTCTGATGATATAGAAAGGTAATTTTATGATTTAATTTAGTAGATATCTTACATATTTTTAGACTTAGGGAGGGGTTTCTTTATTTATCAACAAATAAACTCGCTCAGCATTCTTCTAATTCTGCCTCTTCAAAAAAATAGTCTTCAAGCTGAAAGCTGACATGAAGAAGAAATGGTCCTCACTTATGAATTTCATTTTCATATTTGATTTCAACTGTATCTTAAAATCAAAATAACATGTTTTTGATGTTGGCTCATGTTACTGGCTTGGCTTATAAGAGAAATGTGTTGGCCAAATTAGCACAAAAAAATCATGGAATTGTATTACTTTTATTAACGACCAATTGACTACAAAGGTAAATGCTTTGCCACCAGCCTCTGTTGTTCTAGTACTGTCTGCACTGATACTGTCAAATATTAGCAAGCTCTAGCAAGATAATTGAAAAGAAATATGGTGAACTGGTTTAAAATAACTTTACACACATAAGCATATTGATATTGCCATTCTGAACATGTGAGCATACTGACAAAAGAATGACTTCAGTACTGTATTTGATCATGCCTATAAACCCCCTCTATTTCCGCCCTGCTCAGAACATGCTGTATCTGGTTCTATAGCTTTATTTACAAGTGAGCTGTGTCTGACCACGCCCCTCTCTGGAAGGGCTTGGGTGGATTGGACTTTCTTGCACCATGCCCAAATGCTTACGATGAGAAGGCAGACTCAGAGGGCAAGACAAACACCTAGCTGTGGGAGTGTCACCCATCTGGGGGAGGGGTTACTGCCCTTTGTGATGTCATGAAGGGAAAATCTCCAAACGGCCTGTCTGAGCACACGTTTTCTGAAAAGTGGAGCAGGCAAAAGATTGAGAGGATGGACTTTTCTCATAATATGGAGGTTTGTAGACAGACTAGGGACACATATTATTGTTCAAAAAACATGGTAAAGTGTATTTGGCATAATATGTGAGCTAAAAAATATTTTTGGTATAAAGTGTTAGTAAGTCAATTGTTGAATGCTTTGATAGATCTGTAGCGCTTTCCTGAGGGCAGGGTGCTCAAACAGGTAGTTGGCAGGATGAGATACGTGTCTTTAAGGATGGAGGATGTCTTCCCTAGGCAAGAGGAGGCGGATCTTATCCAGGCCCGACAAACAAGTGTATGGCCCTTTCCGAATAGCCACAGTTCAGTATGCAGTGTGTACTATTCAGTAGGGAGTTTCAGTAGACTGAACTCTCGTGGTCATTCAGTGGGCATTTTTTGTGTCCACCTCAGTATTCTGAACATTTCAGCATGGATACTAACTTCCTGGTTTTATGCAGTATGGATCGGATGCATGCTATCAGGAAATGAATTGTATTTTACCACCCACAATGCTGTGCGAAATTAACCATAAAACGTCACTTCACCTGCGCCTCCAAATCAAAACAAACGAGCATGGATTAATTTAATCAATTTTTAATCTAGAGTTAAAGTCCTCTTCTAAAATCACTCCTTTTAATTAAGAACAGAAAAAATAACAAATGTCTGCATGATTATAAAACCTTTCCCCCTCTGTTTAAAGAATGATTTACAGATTTATATCTGCGTCTTTATTGGTTTATCTTACTTTATATTCTGTATATTACTTTCTTTCCTGTATATACGGTGTGTTATTTTATTATTTAATCGTTTTTTTTACTTTATTTACATTGTGATTTTGTTTTTGTTTACTGACTGTATATGTGCATTACTCTTCTTGAATAAAGCTAAACAAAAACAAAAAAACGAGGATGGAGGCGGCCGATTCAGGTAACGCAAATGACGACAAATGACCACTTCCATCCTGAATGAATCAAATGAAGTAGGCACAAATATCTGCTTACTGTGCTGTCTACTGAATAGTAGGTACTAACAGTATACAGCATGGATAGTAGGTACTGTCTACTGTCTACTGCCTACTGACAGATTGTGTAGGCACTTTGCAATTCGGATGCACCCTATGTGATTTTCTGGCCTGCGTTGATGACCCTCTGCAGGGCCTTCCTGTCAGCCCCAAAGCTGCTGCCATACCTCACTAGGATCTGGTGTGTCAGTATACTCTCGATCAAACAGTGGTAGGAAGGTCAACCTCACACAACAGCTGCTAGTGTCTCTCTGAGGGTTCTCAGTATGTAAAGCCGCTGTTGTTTTTTTGTAACCCGGCAGTGTATGTTGATGTGAGATTGTCTGAGATGTGGGTGTCCAATAACATGAAACTGTAAACTCTCTCTACTGTCTGGTGGTTTTCCTGAATCTAGATGATCCTGTTTATTTGATGACGACTGCTGCGTGGGCATCTTAATCAGACAGAGCAGTCTTATCTGATCTGTACAGTGTTGGTATAATAGAGAGAGTTTTTATGTATTGGTGCATGTGTTGTCCTTGTGGTAGTTTTCATGCTTTTATACAAACAGATAGGTGCTGTGTTGATGCGTAGCTCAGATTGTGAGGCAACAATAAGAGGTTTGTCTAGGCAGCATCCACAAAATGCACCATAGCAGTGTGTGTTTTGTGCATGCTTATTTGTTACCTGTCCTTGCCCTCAGCTGAGTGGTCCCACAGTTGGTGATTAAGTTATTATATCAGTGTGAGAGCCTGCGTCAGCCCGTGTTGCCTCACAGGCACAGCTGTCATTTTAACACCGGAGCAATTTTGAAACCTGTTTTTCTGTCACTTTCCCTCGTTTTTGTGTAGAGTGTGGTCACTTGTGCATTTTACTTTACCTTGCATAACTGCATATCTAGATAAAAGCTGACCTTTTAAGACTTCAATAATAGCAAGCTTCTTCTCAGAAATGTGATGTTTTCAGCCGACACAGACGCTACTTGTGCACTCTCTATTGTATCTCAGTTTTTAAGCAGAAGCTGCTTGTTTTCCCTCATGAAGGCCTGGGGGATAAAAACAGAGGCATAGAAATGGAGAGATGTTGAACATTGACAGCAGTACTTTGAAGCTTGCTAAATTAGAACGCAATAAATCTACCTGGTACTTCTCTGAGCACTCACATCGGCTGCTTACTCTGAGTCCACGAGATACGCAGGAAGCAGTGGGGAGAGTATCTGTGGGGAAAAAGACAGAAAGGGTTTTCCTTTGAGAGCGTCCTGTTATTATTCTGCCTGAGGCGCTGAGCAGAGAGAAAAGAGTGTTCCATGTTTGAGACCAACACAAAACATCACACACACACTAACACACTAGCACACGCACACACACATAAGGAAAGACTGCAGCAGCAGATCAATAAAATGAAGACAGTAGAAGAAGAAAATCAACACGTCAGGCAGAATGCGAGGATGACATATCATAGCAGCTCATTTCTCAGGACCAAAAATTGAAGCTGTTCCCGGAGACACATATTCAGGTTGAGTTTCAATTTTTGTAAATGACTGCATTGTTTTAGTATATAACACAACGCTATTAAGAGTCTGAAGGGGAAAAGGGTGTTTTAAAAGAAGTAGTGGGTCATTTCTGTCTATTGGTCAGTAAGTCCCCCACAACGGTCAAAACTAGAATATGTCAACTATTGGAAGGAATACATTATAGGACATGGGGCGGCAGTGGCTCAGTCTGTAGAGACTTGGGTTGGGAACCAGAGGGTTGCTGGTTAAAGTCTTGGTGTGGACCAAAATATGAAAGTCTGGTTGCTGCTGCGGTACTGCCGATGGGCCCTTGAGCAAGCGAACCCTCAACAGCTCTTGCGTACTCTCTGTCCAGCACCCCTTCTCTGACATCTCTCCATTAATACATGTCCATAGGTCCTGTTTTTGCATGAGTTGTATTTTGGGCCTATGTGTGTGAGAAGTATGTCTCTCAATAACAGAGTGTTAACCAGAATTGAGAAACCAGGGATTGTAAAAAGTCAAACAAAAAGAATTTCAAAAAGAATCAAAAAGAAAGAGATTCGTGGCCACAGAGGATAAATCATGAACGACTTTTGATCTTGTAACTTTTCTGCCAGCACTACCATTTGCAATGTGACTAATGCTTCCTTTTATGACAGAATATTAGCAAAAATAAACACATTGGTACTCCCCTCAGCAGCTTGGGTGACAGCCAGAGAAGGGTGGGATGATTTTATAATACAAGAAGAAGCTTTTAGAGCTTCCACCTCCATTTGTAATGCATCAGGCTTTGTTTCTCCTGTTCCTCATCCCTAATAAGGGTTGCCCATCCATTGTGGCAGAAAACAGCCAGGCCAAGTGTCTGTGAATTATTCATGCTGCTTGTAAATTGGCCAGCTGCAGCCTGCTCGGTAGAAATTACTCTGAGTTTGGTTTGTTTGGTGGTCTAATGTTGGGTCAAATGTATGTTTCTTTGTATCTTGAATTTAATGTTTACGTTCTAATTGTGATGCAAGTCAAACTTTAGACATTTTCTGACAATAAAGTCTGCTCAATCTATCAGTCAATCAAATCCGTTCCCACTAAGCAGGACTGCTGCTCATAGCTGCAGGTTTTTATTGAAATTGTTCCTCATAAATCACTGTTTCATTTAGTTTGCCATCATTTATTAATCAACAGTGGTGCTGCTTCAATGCCTCTTTTCCCCTCATTTGCTGTATCTGATGGAATTACACAGCATGCACATTATGCACCATGTCACATGTTCACTCATGTATTTCAAATACATGCACAGTTTTTTTTCCTGTTATATTTTTATTTTCATGCCAGAGGGTGTAATGCAATTGTGAATTATCTTTAACTCTCTTATATTGCTACAAAGCCAAGATAAAATGTCGAGCCGAAAACAGCAAAGCTAGTTATTTATGGTCTCTTTGATTCTCTTGTTATCAATCCATTCTCGTTCTTTACATTTTCTCTCTAAAACTATCTGGAGAATGGCACTTCTTCTAAGTGATGAGGAGAATGTTGATGATCATTTCTCCGTTGAGCCTGGAGAGCGCAGTGGGAGAAAATGTTTGTGTTTTTTTTTTTAAACTAGAATGTGCACTTTATAATATATATAAAAAGTAAATACAGTTGTATAATCATCATGTTTGAATGTTACTAAAGCACCCTGTGGTGTAATTTTATGAACTCTTTCGCTTTAAATAGAATTAATAAGCACTCAAAGCAGACACATATACAAATGGCTGCACAGTCATTCTGCTGGTTTCTGGATTATGGTGAGTTTAAATGTGGAGACAGTAGCGATGTTGGTTGCAGCTTGTAAACACAACATTCAAATCAGGCCCCTCCTCCTGGGCTCATAGCCCTCAGAAGCGCACGCTGACCGCAGGGTTAGTGTTTATGTTTACGGCTTGTACCTACACTGCAAGATATCTGAGAATATTACATTTGTTTTAATGGAAAAAACAATAATTTAGCAAGCTAGCACAAGCTAACTGCATGTGTTTCGCACCTGTCTGTCCAACAGAAAGCAGGGTGACGTTCACCCTCGTTTTGGAACGATCTAATAAATATAGGCTATTGCACTGAATTGAAGTTTCTGTTTTCTGTGAGAGAATGTCATTCAAACAATAGCTCTGTGCTTTCCTTAACAAAAAACTCTCCTGTCCCTCCCCCCTCTCACTGTCTCACCTCTTTCTTTCATATCTCCAGATAACAAATACGCCCCTGCAGTGAGTCTGAACGGTTTTATATTCATCCTGGGAGGAGCCTACGCACGAGCCACCACCATCTATGATCCAGACAGAGGCAACATCAAGGCCGGTCCCAACATGAACCACTCGAGACAGTTCTGCAGGTGAGACTTTATTAAGAGAGCAGTGCAATGTGGAAGCTTATGTGGAATATATGGACTGTATATAAGAAGTGGTTGTAGCCTCTTGTTTCAATTGCCAAGCCAATGTGAAAGTACCTTTAAGTTTAACCTGCATTCCTCCTAATAGCCTGCAGGGAGCATCTCCAAATGAATGCTAACCTTTCAAACCAGACTGGATAATTGCCCTACTTCTCAGTCGATGAATCACCCCAGTTACTATCAACATAGTGAGGTAAATTGTCTCAATAGCTAGTTTCAAGTATTCTTCAGTGCAACCCACAGTTAATTTTGAAAGTAATGGTACTGTTTAGAAAAAAAGTCTAGGATAAGAAAGGGTGTGATTTAGGTCGTGGCTACCTGTGATTGTTAAGTTGCTTTCTGTCAACCAGGGTAAAGATGTAGCGCTGCATGTCCAAGCTAATGTCCTAAACAGTAACTTCTGGTTCCAAGATTAAAAGGAGAGCCTTCTGAAGGGCTTCTTTTATACAGTCTATGATATGATGAAGATTGAGGATTTTTTTTAAGCTAAAATTTTGATCAATTTTGTGACTCTGGAACTGGAAACATTATCATAAAGAGGTAAACGGTTGAACATAGAAATGAATTTAAAATTATTGATACTGATTATTTCCTGGAAGCTACAGTGATGTTCTCCTTCTTCTCTCTTGGTGGATAAAATTGCTCTCTTGTTCATTGGTTTGCTTTTGACATTTGCCCAATTGGTCACACGGCTCACATGCTCAGCTGTAAAAGCAGATTCTCATCTTGATTTGAACAAATTCGTTTTGCGTGTACACATTACGAATGCCACATTCATGTGATATATGTGTCATTTGTACACATTCAGAGTGGGATGTGTAATGTTATTGCTCTGAAGAGGGAAAAAAAACAAAGTTCACTAAGTTTATACAATTTGTGGACGGATAATGGCTTATAAAAGAGAGAAATGACTAGTAACAATAGTACGATCACATCCTAATCTTCCACTCAGCTGGAGCCACTGAGGTGTGACGTCTGTAGAATAAATTCTTTTTTTAATCTTTTTTCATGTTTTCAGAGGCTAAGAAAGCAAGAAGCAAACACATTTAGGAAGCATTTTCAGACGGTGATCTTATGTGAAATGAGTCACATAAATCATGTTGTCAGACTTATTGATAAGCTGCATCTGCACACACCAGGCAGCTGTTCTGCTACATTTAACTAAGTCTGACACCAGAGAAGAAGAGATGCAGGAGAGGAGGGAAAGACAGAGCTGCCAGAAGAGAAATTCACAGACACATAGAAACAGTGTGGATGAAGTCTAGCTGGGTTCTCGTGCAGGAGAGCTGATATTCTCTCTTCACTGCCTCCATCTTCAGGCCTGCACCTCCCCTCTGTTTATCAGGAGGACCAGCTCCAGGGTCTGCATTTTGGATCAGCTGTGCTTTCTCTCTGAGTAGATTTAGGCTTTATATGATAATCTCTTTCAGTCCCAACAGTGATGTTAATGTGTTGCAGTAGTACTGCATGTTTTTCTGTGTGTCTGTATTTCTGAGCATGCACCTTGCGTAAATACAGACCCCAATAGTAGTACACAGTCTTAATCAGCTTGCAGCCAAAGATTGGATCCACTCAGAATTTAATCTCCCGTTTCTGTTATCTTATGAAATGAGCACATTTGTACAGATATTTTATTGTTTAAGTTTTTCCCTCACATGCCCTAAAAGGGAATGATGCACGTATGTTAGTTTGTCTGACCAAGTAGCCTTGTTATCATATTTACAGTTCAGCTGAATGATATTAAAATCATCTCAGCGTGAACCCCAACGAGACCAGCAGCATGCTTATGGAGATGTTGTCTCCAGACTGGCTTTGTTGTTGTACCCAGACTAACTATAAGAGCAATATTCCTGCTGCTGGGAGTCACAGCCATCTCATATCAAAGCTCTGTAAGTTCCTGCACTTGCATTCACCCACTTATCTGCCTCACACAGATGTGTTCCCAACAGTCTGCTGTTGAGTAGATTTGAGCTCTTTCGACTGCAGGAACTTTTACTCAGAAATTGGATGGGACCATTGGATCAACACAGTGTGCTTGAACCACAGGCACTAGGGTCTGAATAATGTCCTCAGACCTTACCCCCCAAAAGGCCTCCTTGTAACCTATGTAAACCTGAATAAAACAGATGAGGCTCCTTACACATCAGCATAATAATTTGCATATTCTTAAGGATCTTCAGTGTTAAGCTTTGGAAAAAGACGATGATGGGCTGGAGGAACTTTTTTGACCCTGTGTTAAATCACCTAGGTGTACTTCTGGGGTCCAGGTTACTTTCGGTGTAAATGTGCCTTTTCTACAATTTTACAGAGCGAGGCCCTTTCTCCTTTTGGCTTTGTGCTATGTTAATTGACAAGTGTCTGTGGATTAATATTTAACATACACAAAAGTGGTATCAACCTTCTCAGCTAGATTAAAAAAAGAGATAACTGAAATATTTAAATTCTGTCTGTCCATGCAGCGCGGTGATCTTAGAAGGGAAGATCTACGCCACGGGAGGCATCGTGAGCAGCGAGGGTCCCGCCCTCAGCAACATGGAGACCTTCGACCCTTACACCAACACCTGGACTCTCCTGCAGCCCCTACCCTGCCCGCTCTTCAGACACGGCTGTGTGGTCATCAAGAAGTACATTCAGAGCAGCTGAGGGCGGCCTGGACTCGTAACACTGGGATCGATGCCAAACACCAGCTGAGCTCTGGTTGAAGGACGATGTGTGACGGCAGCTTGAAGCCAGGGTTGGTCGGTCTGTGACCTCTAGACTTCATGCCAGCAACTGTCCTTCCCACCCTCCAAAAAAAGCCCTGTGCAGAATGTACTCATACTAAACTACTCAGCCATGTCGGGTGGCGATGCCTAACCTCCAGTACTGTGTGTCATGGTCGTAGTTCATCCTCCATCCAACGGGCACAGGGACCCTCTTAGTAAACTTTTTTTTTTATCTTCATTGTTTGTTGTCTTTTCTGTAAACTCATCCCCTCCATATTTCTTTACTCTGATGAAAGCCAATGCAGGGTGAGATTTCTGTCCCTGTAGGAGAAGTATAAAAGTCAAATCAAAGCCAGCAGAGTTTTGATGTAAGAATTGTTTTCAGTTGCAACATTATGGAGACGCCTGTTTTCTTCTTTATCCATTGATTTGAGTCTCTTCTTTTTCTACCGAGTGTCAGGGAGTGAAATTCCCACTGTGTAAACATGTTTAACTCTGTGGAACCCAGTTATTTTTTTTTTAGCTTGGTGACTTGCTCAACATTTCAGTGAGAAAGAAAGGGAATACCTAAAGTTCAAGTTGAAGCAGATCCTCTAGAAATAAAAGCACAATAACCATCTGTGACTGTTATCATACACGTTATCTGTGGATTCATCTTTCAGTTATTTCATCACGTTCCTCAAACCTTCCCTTTTTATTTTTTACAATGTGACTCACACAGGGAATTGGATTTGTATTCTGTAAATACAGGAAGGAAATATGTATATTTTAAAACCTGAAAGAAGATCTGTAAAAACGTTTTTTTAAACCTAAAGAAAATGCTGTATAAATGTTTTTAGAAAAAGAGGTTGAATCTAAAATGGTTTGTCTGTAAATCTGTACTCGAAAAGGAGAATTTAACAGTGCTTATTAAAACCTAATACAAATATTAAACATTTAAACTGTATCATGTCTTTTATGTTTTACTGTTTAATGAATGAAGGATGGATTTAAAGGAAGTATGTTTGAAGTCGAGTATATCCTGTGTAAATGTTTGTCTGAGTCATGACTGTCTACAGTGAGTGAGAAGAGCAAGTCCCGCAAGCTGTACTGTTGTCGGAGTTATGTTTACATCATGTTTATGTGGACGGGACGGCCTCGTGTATAAAGCTGTTTTAGTCAAGGACTAGAGAAAAGAATAACATAGCCTTCTAACCTGCTTATTTGGATGTCACGTAAGTGTCTTTAGATCACGGTGATGCTGTGTCAATTTATATGCAATATGAAGCTATGAGTTAACCAGTGTGTCCGCTGCTCGCACTTAATGGTGGTGCTTTTCTAATTCATAACTCCTTCATGCGAACGAGTGGAGAGGGGTTGGAGGTAGGGCTGGACGGTTATACCTCAAATCAACATCACGATTAGTTGAACATTTTACCTTGATTACGATTAATGAACGATTATTTTGTTGTTTTTTTTGCCCTCATAGTTCACTGACATGGTCTCTACTGTGAATATGCTCAACTGTTAAAGCTGTGATATTTTTTATAATGAAAGAGTGAATATCTGATCAACTATTTTGTGGTTATTTGTTGAATATTTAAAACTGAAATCAAAGCATTGCTTAAAATGAAAACAACACATTTTAGTTTTAAAGTAGAAATGAACTTCTCTAAAACAGTAGAAAATAAATAACTTGCATTTCTTGTAAACAGTTTTTCCGCAGTGTTTACATTTGACTTCTTTTTGTTCAGTGTCGTCTTCCCTTAAGACAAAATATGTGTCCAAACAACGGACATTGCTTCCATGTCATGGATTGGACGTGTTGTCACACGACTCTGCCCTGAAAATAATCGACATGGGCAAGATTACGTCGGTTAAAAGTTCTGAATGTCGGTTTCGATTAATTTTCGATTAATTGCCCAGCCCTAGTTGGAGGTGTGTCGCTGGAGGAGAGCGGAGGCTTCAGAATAGCGGAGCTGTCACCTGGTTCCATGTTGGTGATCAAGGGCGACATCTACTGGATCGAATAGTCACACATTCTTCCTTTAATCCCAGAGATTATCTACAAGAGGTTAACATCTCAGAGTTTGCATTTACTGCAAGATGTGAGAGACAGAACATTTTGGCGTTCTGAACTCAGCGTATGAAGAAATGACCACATGAACCTTTGAACCTTTTATTCAAGTATATCACAGCAGTTTATTTGAGAAATACAGTAAATGTTTCATTTCAAATATAACTTACACTAAAGTAACAATTGCGAACAGGTGTGTTAAATACACAAACAAACAGAACAGACGAAGCGATGAAGGTCTCGACTAAATAAACTGGAGGGGGAGGGGGGGGACAAAGACATTCTGGATAGAACAAACCCTTTCCTTCTGCATACTGGACTAAGTAGTCTCAACTACCAGACAAAAATTGGTTATTAGTCCAAACTGGCTACAATTTATAATAAGAAAGGAAGATCACAATGTATGACATTTAACTACCCATTTTATTTCCACAAGTGTTTTTTTTTTAATTCATAAAAAATAATTCTTTTGGCAGAAAGAGGAGACAAAGTGGAAAACATCCAAAGAAGGTTAGTCTGGTCCTGTTTCTCTGTGATGAACTAGACGGACTCTGTTTTCATTAAATATCCACATCCATCCTAATGTTAGTCTCTTCCAGTATGCCACAGTCTGTAACCACGGGAACAAAGAAAGCACCAGAACAATGAAATAAATAGAAAAGCTGAAAGGGCATGTTGTTGCGTGTTGAACCTGAGAGACCTGTAAACCCTTTTATTCCCCCGTACACGCCAAATAGACATGCTACACAAACGCTATGCAGTTCAGCAAAACGGTTAAAACGGACGCGTGATGCTTCCCGATTAGTTCAATTTCAAACAATACAAAAACACTATCGACTGAATATTAGATGTAAAACATGTTTAACAATAAATAATCAGAATCATGAGATGAAAATCTGCAAGAATCAAAAGGCGATGGATGTGAGAGGAGGCAGAAAATGTTCTCTATGACGACTAAAACAAAAAAGGATGGGTTGAAAATATGAAAAAGGAGCAAGTCTAGGATTATCTCCTCAGTGAGTAGAAATGTTCCTGAAACTAAATATTAAAATTTACAGTTTATGAAATAGTCTTACAATTTATGCAATCATCATCTGGCTCAAATGCAAACATACATAACAATCGGAGAGATATAAACTACTCTTGGATTACTGCAGCAGCCGTGGTTTGACTGATCTGGTACCTTGGGTGATGCTGTTGATGTTGAAACAGTATTTAGGGGGGGAGGAGAAAATACTGTTTTTGTACCCAGTAAACAGTTACCGCATTAAAATAAATTAAGCTGAGGTAGCGTTGGTTTTTCTCTCTCTGCAGTAGTCCAAGTGCTAACCTGTCATTGCCAGTTTGCATATGGTCTTTGCTTTTGTCACAACACATTTGAGAAAAAAAGGCAGAGGTGAGCTGGGGTCAGAGTTGCACCAAGAGGTTTGAGGATTGGACAAGAGTTCTGGGAGAGAAAGAAGGGGCGGGGGGCCTTCTCCAGTCTAAACCTGCTCAAAATGTGGCAAACTGCCAAGGAAACCTTATAAAGCTTCAGCAAAACCTCCGTTTACTGCAGTCAGATAAGGTATACTGTGTTGGCCAAACACGAGAATCCAGCTTCTCTTGTCGAGTAATGAGAACGTAGAACAAAAGAAATCCACAAAGTCGATTCACATGTTTGAAAGGAGGAAATAAAAAAAATCATGTCATTCTTTATACACCTTAGTGACGGGCACTGCCTAGAATGGCCTTGTTCATTATGGATCCATGAACCCACGCAAAGGCAATCTCAACTCAAACAAAGCGTCGTATAAAAAGGTAGAAAAAATTATCATCAAATACACAACATAATACATAAGATGTTATGATCATATTAGAGAACATTTTTGAAAGTTGGAACAGAACAGGCTTCGTTATATCAGCACCTTCACAGGGAGTAAGACAACACTTGGCACCACAAATTATTTGACTCGCATTATTTGTTTGTTTGTTTTGCATATGAAAGACTGAAGACGGTATTGTCAACTTTTTCGTACGTCAGCTGGCTGCTCAGGCGGAGACTAACCTCCCCAATGCGTCTGCGTTTAACAGGGCATTCATTACAATATTTCAAGTGCGCGAGATGTTTCCTCGCCAGACAACCACTCAGCAAGAGGGGTTCAGTAGCATCTAAAAATACTTCTCAAATTGTCATTTCTTTTTGGCCAAGGTTAGAGACATACAAAGATATGGTTTTAAAAAAACAGATTGGCATTGAGATTTATTTATTTTAATGCTTCAAGGTCACTGACCTCAGTGGTTAGCACCCACCCTAACTTTGAGCCTGTTAAGTGTCACAAGAAGTAAATAAAAAGAGCCTGCTTCATCTTTCAGAGTTTCATATGAGGGTTGAAATAAGGCACACACTAGGCAGTGCAAACTCCAGACGCTTTCCAAATTTGTCCTGCTTCCAGTTCCTCAGCTGGGGTGTTGGTACAGTAGGAAAAAAAATTCACTGGCGGGCGGGCACAGCTTGACAGGAGGGGAAACATTCAGACTGAGAATGTAGTGTGGAGAGAGGGGGGTGGGGAGGGGATCAGCTACCACAGACTATTAAGAACAGGACAATCTGCAAAGACTGTGAACGCCAGAGGAGTGACCTGCAGGAGACGCTTGTTCATCATTCACTGAGGGGGGCTTACAGATTGCCACACCTGATAAAGAGGACATTATGGGTTGTAGTCCTGCTGTGCTAACCGCAACGAGTCGGTGTAAAACTTTGTAAACTATCATTCTGGGTGAGTATCCTTGACGGTGGCTCAGATATTGAATTAAATCGAGTAGCTTAAATGGCAGAAAAAAAGCAAGCCGAATGATAATGATGCGAGGACTGGCCTGTGATGAAGCGTTCCACTCAAGAGCGCGACTGGCTCAACGATGTAGTTCAGTGATTCAGAACATTAACTGTCCTCATCTCCTGGCAACACTCTGCATGCGCAAATCTGCTGGTGAGGATCTGAGTGAGTGGGTGTTTGTGTGTATCTATAGTAATACATGCATACCCAAGTGCCCGGGCGTGTGTGCGTGTGTGTGTGTGTGTTTGGGTGTATGAGAGGACTGCGATATGACATCACCCGATCTGTTGGTTTTGCTAGTCATCCTAGTTAAGAAGTAATCCAAAGAGCAGCATGGATAAAAAGTTTGGATAGCACCTGATTAGCACCAGGGTTTGCCCGTCACCATTGGTGTGTGTGTGTGTGCATTTGTGTGTGACCGACACACCTCTAGGAGTTTGGTTGTGTAAAATGGGTCTGGATCTGGCCAGGTTCCTGAGACGATAGCACCATTGAATGTCTCTGTCCTCAAACCCTGTCCTTGTTGTGATCCCTCCCAGCAAAAGGAGGGCGCTGGATTTTTCTGGTTGGTTGTTTTTTTTGTTTGTTAGTTTTTTTAAATTTGATGAGGGCTGGACTCAGACGCTCCTTCACTCTCTTCCACTCAGTTTGTATGTCTTTGTGGTCCCGGGCTGTTCAGGGTGTACCTGATAGGTATTCTCTCTCCGACTCACAGGAATGTATCAAAATGTTGGATTCTCTCCTCCATCTCCTGCAGACACACAAACACAGAGACACAAATCTTAGTTGCAAACCAACACAGTAAACTGGATTGTAGAGCTGGAGGGTAAAATATCTGTATTACTTCTATTCACAGACTACAGTAGCAGGTTTTTTTAATGAACAATTTTAAAAATAGATTTATTTCCTGACAGAGAAGAAAATCAGACAATGAGTACCTGTCTTTAAAAAAAAGTCCCGAGTCTTTCAGGTTCTTAATAAAGCTATAACTCTGTCTTCCCCCATCAGTTTCACTGACTGAACCGGCTAATCAATGAAGAAAGATGTATTAATGGGGAAATGAATTGTCTGTTGTTCAATCCTAAATAAAAGATCACCAGTGGCTAGTTGTTGTCATATCTGTATGTGTTCAGTTTCATACAGCTGTCTCACTTCTGTGAGGATCGCTAGCTTATTAGCTTATATAATAAACATTCAGCTTTTCAAGGGAAGACTTCAAAACAACTGCTGCAATCCACACAGAGTGGGCCTTGTTGTTTTCGGCTCCATTGAACCACAGGTTTTTGTTTTCAGGTTAGTGAATGCGCTTGAAGAAGAGAGTTGGTGAGGTGATTATGGATTCATGTTAGCCCGCAAGCGTTAGGCGCAGTAGGCTTGCAGGCTACATAAGTCCATGTTTCTTTTTGCAGAGCTGTTCCAAATGAAGAGAGAGCGAAGTCAGCAGCTTGTGGGTTCTTGGAAGGCAACCGCCGCGTTCGGAGTGTTTGCTTAGTGATTATTCAGCCCGTACTGTTCAGCAAGGTGCTAAATGTCACTACTCCAGGAAACCAATCAGATACTAAATGGGGCGGAACTCACCGCTCAGGCAACAAAGATGAAGATGCTTGTCAGATGATCATCACAGAGAAAGTGAATTTGTAGGAACAGATTGCCTGGATTGTTGAAAGTGAGTGTATGATCTTAAAAAAAACAAATAGATCATTTAAAGATTGACTGGCTGACATGTGATATGCCTTGTTTTTGGATATTTGTTCTCTCTGAACTATTTTATAATTCGTCTTTTTTCTTGTTTAAATAGGAGAAGACAATCGCAATAATCAATACTTGTTGAATCGCAACTCTTTTGATTCCAATACAAATCCAACCGGCACCCAAGAATCAAGATCAATAGAGTCTGGACAGAAGCATATCGTCCCAGGTATGGTGTGTGAAAAGCATCTGTGTACGCAGGTTTCAATGTTACATTTCCTTCAGCAAACAACAGCTTTCACCACGATAAATGATGTCAAATGAAGCAAAGCTGTGCTGGAATGAGACGGGTGATTTTTCTCTGCATGAAAACAGCAGCATTTGACACTGACTCGATCTGATCTGAGCCGCAGGAAAAGAGATGGATGTTTGCCTGCAATAGACCATGATTAATGCATTGAAGATGTTACACTGCGTGTTCCCTTCCCTCATCTAAATGTGTGAGTCAGTGAGACATTCATTGGTATCGTACCAACACCAACTACTTAGAAAGTTAAAAACTAACAACTTTACAGTAAATTCACACTTTTAGAGAAAAGGAAACTTTTGCAGGTCCGGACAGTCCTCACACTCAAAACTTTTGAAATCACACAAACAATTCAGCCATTGGGCGCCATTCAAACAGGCGAATATGGCAGACGCAGATGCAAAGAAGAGAAAGTCTAATAATAGTGAGGTAAAATGCAACGCAAATAAAGCTTGTTCCAAAAGTAGGGCAGGTCTTGGGTTGGCTTTCACCCGCAGAGCTGGTCTGAAAGTTAGAGTGAAAAGTGGCCACCTGCTAAATTGAAGATCTAGACGTGGTAAGCATGATACAATCCTTATCCTTCAAGTTAACAAGGTAACAGGAGTGATGCTATTCTGCAGACTGCATGTTAGTTCAACTTCTATAACATCACATTATCTCAGCCCCAAAACTATCAACTGCAGGTCACGCAATCTTTTAACTTTAGATGTAAAAAGGTATGAAAAATAGAGCTCATGTGCGACTGAATGAAAGTCGCTGACATGGAAAATTCCCTGAAAGCTTCAGCTCATCAGGCGCAGCCCGTGTTTAAACACACTGATGCTTTTAACACCTTTCTGTTTGCCGTGTCTCGCTCTACGCCCACACACCAACACGCAAATAAGCTCTTCACCGCTTTGACGCTTTGCATCTCTGATCTGAAGTCTTTGGGCCTGAAGCCCCATCACCTTGTCATCCCCATATACAGGAGAATCTGCTCCTGAGGAGAGTCTGAATCTACTCCATCTTACTAACACAATTTAATGCCTGTGGAGCACTTTTCTCTCTAGGTAGCAGGGAAATGTGATTCCTCTGTGCCTCAGTAGTTAAAGAATGGCAAAATAATGAATCTTACATCCCGAAAGAGGCCATCAACATTACATACAATCAGAGAAAACCAGTTATAAATTACTTTATTTTATCCGCTATCCTTGAACCTGTCTTATCTACTTTTTCCCAGATCCATTTTTCCATAACCCCAGGGGAAACTGGGTTCTCTGCTGTGTGTTTGTGACGGTTATGAGAGCAAACAACTTTTTTTTTTCTGCCAGAGAAAAAACAAGTTAAAAAACAACTTTGTGTGCTGTGTCTCGATGAAAGCGTTGCTTCCCAGGCTGCAGACCACATGTTAATTAAGATGAAGGCTTTAGCTGCAGTACATTCTATGCTATAGAGACAGTTGTGTCTCTACATGAACATTGGGAGACGAGGGTTGAGAAAAGGTCCCTAGCTGAACACCAAACCCAGACATGTACCTTTAAAGAGCATGTATGCTACAAAAAGCTTTACTTGACATAAAGGCATCCCGTTTTACCATCTATGTGCATAACTCCCAACATGATGCATTAAGATAACTAAATGGCTCTGCGATAAACAAGGACTTCTGCATAGACATTAAATGACCTGCAGGCCAGACTTTCAGCAGCAAGCACACAAATAAGCAGAGAAATAACATGCCCTCATGATGATCAGCTAATGTGACCAGTGGCACACTTATAGCTCTGGCAAAGCACCCGTCCAAGTTAAAGGTCAGAGGCCCAAACAAAAGCATAAATTGCTGTCTGAGATACAGAACATGAAACATTAGGCCCGGGGAAATATGAAAGTCAATTTGTAGATTGGAACAAAGCCGGCATGTTGTGTACGGAGCACACAAGGTCCCTCTGGCTTTAACTGGAAGCAGGGTGCAGTCCACTCCATCTGCTGAAAGGTCAGCTCTGCTGTAAGACGGATACAAGCCGTACCCAGAGGAGGACCGGGAGAGGAAGGAGACAAATGTATAGACACGCTCCATTTCACTCGTCTTCAAAACGTAGACGCAAATATGAGGTGCTGCAACATTAGGAGCCATACAGAGTATCAACCCTGCATTCGTGTGTGCATGTGCGTGTTTTTGAAACCTCCAGGGAGGAACAAAGAGATGACCTGCTGCAGAGGCATGATGTGTGCTGGAAACACAGGCAAACAAAACACGTGCCAACGAGCTGACATTTCTGCTCTGCAAACACCAATTTAGGCTGGCAGGATAAAATGAACCCAGACACACAAGCCCTCCCTTCTTCACCATCCAGCAGCCAGTCGACAGGCGGCACCACCTGGCTGACTGCTCGCTCCCCAACTGTCTCTACAGCTTCCTCTCTCTGACATCCCGACAGCCAGTTCTGGCTACCGGCACCAGTACGCTGTCAGTCCTGGCCAGCTGTCTGCGTTGACATCTATGGAAGGAGCAGCAGATGACCAGATGGGATTCTGGGGGGGAAAAAACACTGCAGCCTTTTCTGTGTTGAACATTGTCAAGAGAGCTTAACAATGGAGATGTGAAAAATGACCTTAAGTTGAGGAGCTTTTTGTATCTGTACTCATGGCTGAAAAGGCTAGTGTATAAAAAGAATTGTACTATTGTACGTGGTATTGTTCGATTTTCTAAAGAGAGGAGGACCAAATGAAAACACTCAACACAAGGACAGCGCTGCAATACCCACTCAAGGGGTTTATTCAACGTTTTAATAATTTAATTCTATAGTACTAAGAGACTTTTGGCAAGAACCAACCAGCTGTCGGTATATATCAGTATGTGTCTTGATAGCCTTTTATTAAGTTCATATTTAGCGCCCTGATAGCAAAGTGTTTGGTGCATGCAGCCCTTGTACGGAGGCCGTAGTCCTCCGGGCGGGCGGTCCGTGTTCGGATCTAACCTGTGGCTCCTTTCCCGCATGTCGTCCCGCATGTTGTTATTGCATTCAATCTTGTTAATACAACCCTAATGGCTTTTCTGCTGAGAAATCATCATAGATAAAGGACTTCTAAAAAGCAGAATAGAAAAATGTCTGACCTCCAGTAGCTGGGTTTTGTCGTTCTCTCTGCGGTGCTGGTAGATACACTGGCTGAGGAGGGAGTAGAGTCTCTCTAGCTGCTCCACGCTGTAACCATCACTCTTCCTCACCACAGTATCCAGAAGAGCCTGAGGGGAAGAACACATCACATTATTGAGCAAATGTTAACAACACACGTACGAAGGACAGTGTGCATGAACATATATCCATATAAATGTGTTTGGAGGAACTATAATATATCAATCAGACATCGATGAATAAAGTCACACAAGCTAAAAGCTAATGTTGGTTCATGGAGATGCAGTGTTTAGAGGTCAGCTGTATTCAAAAGCAATGAATATCAGAATGACAGCTAATTAAGGCTGATCATAATTAGAAGCAAGTTTACATTTCACTGTTACTTTAATTAAAACACTCTGGACAGTGAACGGCCCTTTAATTGACCTGTGAGTCTCTGTGTGTGTGTGTGTGCGTGTGTGTGTGTGTGTGTGTGTGTGTGTGTGTGTGTGTGAGTTTATTCAAATACAAGGCTCATCACAATGCATGGAGTGAAACAGCAAAGACAGTAATTAAAGTTAGCATCACTGACACAAGGCAAACAGATAAACCTCAACTGGAATTAATATTTTGTGTGTGTATGTGTGTGTGTGTGGGGGGGGGGGGGGGACGACGACGACCATGTGTGTTAGAAACATGAAACCAAGGCAATGTCAGGATTAATAAGACGGGGATGTTTGTCAAACCATGATCAGCAAACGTCTGAGAGATAATTACAGTAAGGCAAAGCAGAGAGGTTAGCATTGTAATAAAGGCGCCACGTTATCTGTGATGTCGGTTTAAAAGACAGAAACGTTGTCCTGATTAAAGCAGAGGACGACGGCTTCTTGTCAACAAAAACTTCAGTAGAGACTTAATCCCCAAAAAAGACTGAACTCATGACCACATTTTTAACCTTGAGAAAAAGACTTCACTTTGTGAGGACGTTTTAACTTTTCGGCACAAACAACACTTAATAGACCATGGAGGAATTTCAAACATGAGCTGATGTTTGGACCATGACTGTTAAGCATTTCCATTTTCCCAAAGTCAGTGATATCAAGTCATCTTTATAACAGTCGGGCCTGTTGAAGATTTCTAGAAAACACTGAACCTCTGTGGCCCTGGCTCCACCATTCACTGAGACTGCTTTGTTGTGTTTTTACCTTAACTATCTAAAAAGGAAGTCTGAAAAAGAATTGAAGCTCTAATGGCGAGAAGGCAAAGAGCACAGTTTTGAACTACTACATACAGAATGGTGCTATCAAATGATCAGCCACACATTTTGCCTCAAGGTTAATGCATAAGTAAGCCTAAAGTAAGATTTAAGATGCACATACAGCAGACTGAGCTCCAGAGATGATACCATTTTCAGAATGAAGGTGACTTATTCCAGAGAAACACTTTGTTGTTGGACATGTCAGTTTTCCCTGACCAACCTTGAATAAATATTTCACGTTAAGACGTCCTATGCTGCATAATTCCACTACTTAAATCCTGACCGCACTGACATGATTGATCAAATGTTATGTCTTTTTTGTTTTACTTTAAGTCTTGGTTGCAAAAATAACAGAAGGAGTCACATTGTCCATGAGTCGAAGAGCTTCCCCCAAGAGAGCCATTAGTAGAACTTTGGCTTCTGGTCTTTCAACTACCCACTGCCATGTTGACAATACAAGTATGTAATGGGTGAAAAGGGACTTTAATAGGTCTTTTTTCGAGGACTGCAATCTTATGAGTACTTTTGTGTTTTGGATTCGATTCTGACCCACTTTGTGCACAGCAGCAGTAAAAGAAAAAATGCTAGTTACAGTCTCGGTGGTTATTTCACTTCTCAGGTTAAAACGTGTTTTCCATCCTGCTTTTTCAACTTTTACAAAGTTTTTTGTTTTACTGAGCACATTTACTTTGAGAGCTTTATATCAATCTTTCATGTTGTCTGAACTTGTTTTCAGGGTAGGAGGATTCTCCAGTAATACGACTTGGCATTAAATTCTCCACCTTGCAGATGTAATAATGTAATAATAATTTCTCTTATATTCTAATATTTGAAAGGAGAATACTTTACGGGATTCTTTTTCTGCAGTAACTGTTCTAACATCAAGGGGCTTCTCTGGTTTCATGGGTTTAAAATCAGCCATGAGGAGTCATAAAAGAGGGCCCAATGGAGCATGTCCCGGTGAGATGCCAATTTTAACAGCGGAAACATAAAAGCTCTAATTAGCCTCATTACAACCCATCTCACACATGTGTAATGATGTGAAACTCTGTGAGACACCGGCGTGACTTTCCTTTCAATCCTTTATAACAGCAATCCACTGCTGCAGAGTGCACCTACTTTCCTTTTCTATCTCCTATTTTAATGTTTAATGGAAGCTCTCTTCAAGTCCTCTTCAATACCATTTTCGTCACTTTTCCTCTCTTTTTTTTAAGTACTTGTCAACTCTTTCTCTTCTTGGCATGCCTTTGCTTCCTTCTTTCTCTATCACCTTGAACTGATTCTCCTCTTTCAGTTAGCCAGCTGATTGCAGCGACGTACTTCCTGGCCTCTGTTAAGATTGATCAGGAGGTCTGCGTCAGTGTGGTGTAAATGGTGTGAGTGTGTCTTACACAGGGATTAGTGATTGAATGAACCTGCTGCACAGTAGCAGGCAGTAATCCCATGCTTTCAAGACACCTTCTGACAATGACCATTTCACCTCAAACCCCTCTAAAGGCCCTCTTCCATCTCCCCTTCCTCATCTTTACTTGCATCTCTATCCATCTGAAGAACACAGGTAAAGCTAGGGGAACAAAGCTGTTCATTGGTAAAATGCTGCTACATGTCTTCCACAATTTAAAATGCTGATGGTTATAAATTCAAGACTTCTGTTACACACAAATTAAATGTATAGAACAAAACCTTTTCATCCAAAGAGCCTGTAAATCATACATGTAGGTAGGAGGTAAATGTGTTATATTAGAGCGTCATCCTATTTAATCAAAAAGGGATGCATCTCGTGTGTGTGTGCACCTTTGTTATTAAAAAGAGTTAACAGGCAGTGGTGAAAAGATGATTTGAAGTCCAGCAGTCACCATCACAAGGGACAGATTTGAAGTCCCCATGAAATGAAAAATATGATTTCCCAGTCTTAATCCAGCGTTCCTGTGTTGAATCTGCCAAACACATTTCAAAAAAGGATTATGAGTATTTTTACATCAAAGTAACTGTATTTTCTTTTCTTGTAAAATGTTTCAAATATCTGAAGACTCATCCTGCACTCGGGGGCATTTATTACTCATTTTTCAACCAATACAAAAGCTTTTGTCGAAGCCAACGATCCAATCAGATTCATCTGAACGTTATGTTCCGCCTTCTATCTTGGGATCCCGTTTCAGTCGGACAAACGGCAGTTAGATTCTCTCGTGGTTTCTTTCATGGAGACTTTAAGGCGTCTGTATCGGCGTCTTAAAGAAAAAATCCATCCCTGTCTTCCTGGAGTACCTTACCTATTCTTTTCTTGTGTCTAACACTACCACAAGAACAAATAACTAATTATTGTGGTTTGCATTGTTACCATGGAATCCATGAATGCCGTTAGTAGGGGAAGAGGTGGATGTGACACTGGTGGATGGTGATTTGCTGGTGAGGGAAATCAAGTTGCAGTGACACATTGAGAGTATCACAGGGCACTCAGTCACACAGGTAATGTAATATAGATAGTGTTGCATGACAAATTGTATTAGCACGGTCTCAGTGCATTACAACTCTGCTGACTCCTCTTTCATATGAACTGTGAGGTTTGACATATCATATTAAATCACTGGCATTTCTGAAGCCACCTGATGGCCATGTAGTGTTTTTATTTAAGGAACCAGTAAGATCCTGAATACAAGTTCTATATTTAACTGGATGATTAGGTATAACATAAAGATAGTTATTGGTATAACTTGTGTCTCCTTGTTTAATATAAAGCATCATTTCATGTTACTTTTGTCTTAGTCAAGAAGTAATCAAAGTTATGACCTCTGTGTATGTCAACATCTGAATATCCCTAACTCTGAATAAATCAGTGACTGAGACATTTAGATTGTTGAAAAGCAAAGTTTGCCAGTGAGAGTACATGTGGAGCAGTGACACAATCATTAATACATTAAATAAAAACTAAGATATAAATAGTAGATGAATACAATTGTTACCATGTTCACTGTGGAACAATATATAATCTATAATCTATAAAAGGCGTTCTGTTGAATCAGTACAGAGCTGAGTTTCCTTTACAGGGTGAAGATGAAAGCAGGGCCGGGCAATACTCGAGAAGAGTCAGTCCCACTGAAACACCCAAAGTGGTTTTCAGAAACACATACAAGTAGTTTCCTCTTGAACTTATTTCCACGTTTGTCTTTCCAATTCAAATAATACAGAAAACAACTTGGTTGAATATCAAGACTTGTTTGTTTCCATTGAGAGATTGTGTTAAAGAATACATTAGCTATCGGCTTGTTTATCATTCTCGAATCTCCCAAAGATCAATATCAGCAGCATTAGATATTAAGATTCATTTCAACCAGCTACTGAATAAGCACTGACCTGTGAATGTAAAATACAGCTCCTACCCCATATCACAAAGAATATCACTCTGTGTTTAAGGCTCCAAAAAGAGTCTCTGAGCAAGCCTTACACTCGGCGCTGGGAGGTATTATTGAAATATGAAGTTATGAACTAAATGACATTTATATGAATAAAGAAGGGTAATTATTACCACTGATCTCTCACTAGTACCCTCTGTTTATCAATCCAGGTCAAGCTCAAAACAACGATTAAGGAGACGTAAACATGATGAAGCAACTTGTGTTTCCAGTGGGCGGTTTTTAAATGAGATGACGGTTTAGGGTATAAGAAAGTATGAAAAAAATGATATCATTGGTAAGTAGGCTGCAGTAAAGAATTTTAAAATGTAATGGATTTCAGACAGCAGAGATCCAATATCACTGTAATAAACAAGGAGAAAGTCCAACACAGACTTTAAACCAATAACACCAAACATAACTCCACACAGACCTGGAAATCCTCCTGATCCAGAATTCAAAAAGCACCAAAGGCAAAACCAAAGAAAAACAAACAGAAAAGAAAAAGTCAGGATTTGATGGAGGATAAAGGTCACATATACTACTCCTTTTCAACAAGTTTTAATAAGTCTCAGAGCTACCCAAAATCTTTTTGTGAACGGGCCAGAGCAATGTTTATGTTTCACAAATATTTCACTCACAGTTCTGTTGCATTTTTTTCTTACTTAGATTCACACCTTGGCATTCATCTAATCATCAGTACGAGACTTTAGTTACATAAGGGCTGAGTGGCATGCTTGGGGTTTTAACACTTAAAGGACGCTATAACCAGACCTGTATGTTTAAGCTGTGTCGGCTATTTACAGTATTGGCTCTCACATGCAGGCTAAGCTCTGCAAGTACAATCACATGCAAATGGCCGCACTGTCAAAGCCAACATTGGGATTGAATTGGAATAAAAGCAGCACTTCAAAAGCTATCTATTTTTATTGCCAATCAAACTGTGGTCCAGCACTTGTATTAAGCTGTTCTCTTTTCAACACAAATGCATCATGGCCACTTTGCCAGAGGGACCTCAACTGTTATTAATAGCAAAAATGAAGGAAGTTGGCAAAAATGAAATTGGACCATTATTCGACAGGCTTGTCTGAAACAGGAAATCCTGATGTGCTCTAACAGCTGAGCACCAATCTAAAAGACTTCATACTGTGCCAGCAACTACAAACACTAGCTCCTTTTGGGGAGCTGCTGCAGAAAACTGCAGAGCAGGCGATAATGGTGCGTTTTCAGTAAGATGGAGGGACAATTGTCAGGCCAGATTGAATTTCTTGTAACTGAATACTCATCTGCAATCGTCAGCATCACTTCTTCCACACCATCTGTGGACAGTGTTTGATTACTGATGAAAGCAAACAGCTGACTATAAGAAACATTTTGGAGTAGTAAGAGAAACAAGCCTCAGGACCTATTTATTCATGCTGAGGAGTTCATTTCGATCCAGACGGCGCCAGGCATCATTTCAGTCAAAATGGCAATAACAGAACTTGATTTGGCTAAGTGTATCAGAGCGAATATATAGTGTGTTCCATGGCTCGGAAAGATGGGCCATGAATACAGAAGTAATACCATCTCTGACATATAGGCTGACAGAGAGTAGGTGCATGAACAAACTCATGACACCGTGATGGTGTTTTATTCCAGAGAGATTTCAGAGCCTCTTCCATCAAGTTAAAAAGTCAGAGATAATGAGCCATCCACAATCAATGAATATGAATGGAGAATCAGTTCAGCACTCACTTCATGTCCGGACACACATCAGGCCAGCAAATATCTGCTAAACAGTGGCTCTCGCCCTGCTCGTAGGACAAACAATTTGTTCTGTAAACCAGTCACAATAAAAGCAACAATCCACAGTGTCCTGTTTTCACAATCTGTTTCCAAAAGACATCTCCCTTTTCCCCTGCTAACAAATACACCTCAAGATTAGTTCTGTGTGTGGCTGTCCATAGGAGCTGTGGCACTGAGATCAAGCCAACTAAAAAGCATGTCAATCACTTTTAAGGATGGAGTCAAGTTCAGGAAGACACAAAGTGTACCCCACCATCCCCATCAAGCCCGAGGCACGCAGGTCAAAGCCACTACAGGTAGATAATGGCCTGATAGGTTGAGTTCAAGTTGGAGCATGGAGGAAAGAAGTAAGCTTTTGTCAGGAGAACACTTCTTTTACATCAATTACACTTAACACAGCTCCCTACAGCCAACAGTTCCCCCAACCCCCATCTGATGAGTGGGAAATGCTGTCAGGGAGCCCACTGAGCCGAGGCTCCAATTTACACTTGGAGTATTAGGTGGAACACCAGTAAGACTTTGCAAAGTACATCAGAGCCGCTCTACATGCTCCGTTATTTGAACACATACTGGGAACAACCTTTTTTATTTTCATTTTATTTAGAAACAACACCTGTTGATTGAGAAGTGAACATGGTCTGATTCTACAATGGACTAGCTCCATGTTAAGATAGCAGGGGTACAAAATGTATAGCGATAACATGAAAATAGGAGAGAGAGTTCGGCGCGACTAAAGGGTGACTAAAAGGTGAGATAAGTCTCAGCTGTCAAGAGGTATCCATGTGAGAAGAGCGGTGTGACAGCATCAGCTGCACCTTGCACACATGGAGCTTAAAGCTGGTCACCCATGACTGAGTTTCCCGTTCCTCCATACCTAAAGCCCAATTGCATAAAAATGTTCAATGTATGTGCTGTCTTCTTGTTGAAATAATGATACATGTTTCATTATTAAGACTAGAGCTGACCCTATATGTGTAGTTACTCGAAGATTCTTTCGTCCGAGCCTCTGTCGACTGCCAATCTCAAAGTCGAGCACCGTGATAATTCCATTCCAGCTACATGGGCGGGGTTTAATGTCTAATTTTACATAGATGTGTCTGTTTTCTCCAAATATGTCATGCCTCAAAGCCTCTGTTGGTATGAATAATAACTTATTAATACTTTTAATGCAGTTCAAAAAACCACTCGTACTTTAAATGAATAGTATAAACACTGATTTTTACATGAAGTGATCCAGGATCAAAATAAACAGCCATGCAACATTTTGTTCACCTTCTTTTCTCTCTTCAAAAATTCCTAATCTTCCTGTTACCAAAATACAGATCACAGTTAAATCTTAAATTAATAGTCAGTGCACAGTGCCATATCCACCAGCTGTTACATCCTTCATGGTCTGATTTACAATGAGCACCATATGTAATCGTGCAAAATGGTGATCTGACACAGACTGGGATTTAAATGAAAAATCGTGATGGGTAGGTAAGGGGTTGAATTAGGTTTACATAGTAGAGAAGCTAATTGTTTCTTTTTTCAACCTGTTTGAGGAAAAGTGAATTTATTCCCCCACATGCCAGTTTCGTCAAGCCGTGATGCAAATTACTAGATGCTGCTTAAAAACACTGAATATGTCAACGAATGCTGCAGTGACAATACAAAACTATAAAGTAAGCAGATGGATAAAAACCATCACTCAAGTATAAACAAATACAGTCAGATTATTCGACTGCATGTTGAGCCACGTACGTTTGAAAGTGCTGCTGTTCTTCCGAAGGATTATGGAATCATATTGAATAAATAAATCATCACCAAAAAGTACTCATAAGGGATGCAGAGCATTGGGTTTTAGTCTAAATCTGATATTTTCTCACAAATGTTTTCCCCGTTTAATATGTCAGAGATGTCTTAATGTTTTTTTTTCTGCATAACTGCTGAGAAAATTGGCTCTGTCCACATGATCTTCTTTCTAACTCTGAGGACAGGTTGTACTGTTGGGATAATTCAGGGAAAGTACATGTGAACAGAGGCGTAGCTGACAGCTTATGTAAATGTACCAGCAAGCCTGAGCAGAGAGTGAGACTGAAAGTGAAGTCGCTTGGTAGAATTAATTCTTCATGCATCTTATTATCTACACCTGGGCTCTCTTTAGCTTCCAAATTGCACCCTAAAACCACAGTAACCGTCAGACTGAGAATGTAATGAACCTATGCACTACTACTGAGCAAAATAAGTGATTTAAGAAAATGTTTACCGAAAGTCGCTGGTGGTCGACCACTACAGGAGGATGGGGAGGGAGTGGTTGTGGCTGTTCCTCTGTCCCCTCTGCAGAACCCTTCAGCTGCTCTGACAGGCTCCTACTGCGCGTCCTGGCGTTGGAACCTCCTAATAAATGGATTATTGATAGAAGAAGAGTTAACAGTGATGGTTGTAAAGACTTGATGCAGTACGACAGCAATCACACACAACCTTTTCTGAATTGAATCGGTGAGCCAAATTCAAGGCCCTTCTTGTTTTCGTCATGAACCACTAAAGAGAAAATGAATTCTACCTGCCATGAACACAAGATTAATGGTTTGTGAAGAACATCTAGTTGAAGCTACTAGCAGCACAATATTTCACATTAGGCCCATTTCCTGTCTGTTTGTAACAGTGCTTGAGAAATGTTTTGATGGAAACAAAAGGACAGTCTGTGATGAATGTGGGGGTGGAGCAGTTGACTTGTCTGTTCTTTGAGGAGCCCCAGTTTGTTTGTCTTCTGTTTTGTGATCGTGCCATCCTCTGATGGGACAATACGTCAGCTCTCCAGTTAGCCTCCATTCACCACAAGCAAAGCCACAAGCTTGTAAACAATCCAAGAAACTACACTATTGAGCAATATTTCAGAATCCATATCAGAAGAAAGGGAATGTCTGCAACCGCTACACGTATGGCTTTCACACTCGCAAAATACTCCCCAGGTATTTAGGTAAAAACAGTCAGCTGTAAGTCACTGAGGAGCTGTATGTGTGAATGCGGAGGAACTGTATGTGTGAATGCGAACAGCCACGTTCAGACTTCACCCGGAGTTTCTCCTGTCAGCCCCCTAGTATTTGTTTTTGTATTCTCTTACTGGTGTTGCATTAATCATGGCCTCTCTTATTTATACTTCATTTAAAAAACAAACTACATGTTAATCTGAAGAGCTAGAAGATATATATAAAAAAAAAAATCTCATCTTAATGAAAAGATGGGTGAACCACTTGTGCTTATTTAGGGTAAAGATCCAATTAGCAGGTAAACGTGCAGTTTCAACTCAGGAAATGAACTGTTGGAAAAACATCAGATAAACCCAGCTTATATATTAATAAAGACTGACCAAATATCAGCAGAAGTGATGGATGTATTTACCCTGTAACCCAAAACTATACAATAAGAAACACTGCTGTAAATTCACCATGAACCCAGCTCTAAGCAAATAAGGTACTCTTTATTGTAAATAAAGGAAGACAAATCTTTGTGTTCTTATTAATTGAGCAATCAAAGCTGGATCACAGAAAACTTTGAGTCCAGATTTATACCTTCGTTATCTTGATCTTCCTCAATATTTTCTGTTACTGTTCCTCCATCCTGGGGAGGGTTCTCCTGAGTAGTTGGTTTGCTCTCATCTCTGTCTTTGTGCTCTTCCTGATCTGGAGAATGAGAGCCCTCAGCCATGCTTTCAGGAGTCCTTTTCTCAGCTTCACAGCTCTTACCCAGGCTTTGTGAGTCCAGGCTGTCCATGGAATCGTTTCCATTCACACAGTCCACATGTGATTCCTGGAGAACATCTGTGTGCTTAAGCTCGGCCTCAGCCTCTGAAGACTTGGTTGTATTAGTGGACGGCTGGATGTCAGCCAGCTTGGCCTGGCAATCCCCGTCTACCATGGGCTCAGAACTATCACCTGGACTATGCAGCTCAATTTTCTCAGACTCCACCTCTTTGGCTGTGGGCTTGTCCTCCTCGGTTGCTGGCTCTTCTGTGGCTTCACTAACATCTGGAGGAACGGCAGGAGCTGTAACAGGAGGCTCGTTGGAGCTCTCCTCCTCTGTGGAGGGAAGGTGGGTATGGTGGCCGTTGGGCTGGGGACCCATGGTATCGCAAGATGATTCCTCATCCTGCGTCAAACATGAGTCACTGGGCCCTGTTGCCTCCACCTCTGGCTCGGGCTCTTCCTCCTCCTCCTCTTCTGTCCCTTTCTTGTAGCTCTTCTTCTTACGAATGATGCCCCGCCCCCAAGATGGCCGTCGCCGAATCCTCCGCTTGATATGATCTATGATGGAGAGAGCAACAACAGAGAGAGAAAGATGAGGATGAAACATTAATTCAAAGAGGCACAAAAAATCTGAAACATTTCAGAATCATTAAGACAACAACAAACATGAGTGTTTTTTTTCAGTTTATTCTCTACCTTAAAAGTCAGTACATTGCCATTAACTACACCTACAACAGTGGATAGAGTAGGAAATCAGGGAGCGAGTGAGAAGGGAATGAAATGTTGGACCCGAACTCGAGCTGCCCCCGTTGAGGACTTCAGCCTCCGCACATAGGCCATGAGCTCAGATGTGGATAGGGACATTAGATTACAATGGACAGTCCAAGACTATTAAATTCTGTCAGGGGCCACAGGAACAATCTTCTGTCAGACGCTGATCATAAGCAGAATCAATAAAACATTTCAGCCAACTCCCAATGTGCGCTGAGAAAAGTCTTTGCCAGAATACTACACAGAATCTCCATTGGTTAATCTATTCCGGTACATCCTTTTCCCCATATTATTTTAAAACCTGGGTACACTACATATTTGCGCCCGCTCTGAAGGTGTGACCATTGACATTGTACAGGCACTAGAGAAAAAGTAGAAGACGAATCTCTATGTTAACTTCTCGTTCACAACAGAGAGGGACAAATATTAAATGAAATTGACATTCTGCCTACGGTTACTACATTTGTATGTGTAGTTTATAGTAGGGCCATAGCATTATGCAATATAACAGTGTGGCCAATTCATTACAATGATAGGCTCCTGAGACCCACAAGCCCATTAAGGCACACACACATATCACATTCAACATCCATAGCGCAATGAAAAGTAGTGGGTGAGTTAAGCTTGTATACAATAAGCCATAACAAGTAACAAATCACAAATAAGCAAAGAAAAATGCTAAAAATGCTAATAAGGCTAAAAAAAAGTTAATAACCATACAAGGAATATGAGAAAAATAACTGGAGCTGCTACAATTAGTGTTTAAGCTAGAAACATGAAACATACAGTAATTAAATACCATCAACTGGAAAGTATTTCCTTGGCAATATACAGTATGGAAGTTTAACATTAACGGACCAAAGCCCTGATAAAAATAGCCAACTTAACTGTCTCACTATCATTGAGCTTGAAAAATAAATTCTTCTCAGCAGCAGTTTAGAGGTGAGGTTGTTAGTTATGAAACAGATCACTGTTTGATTATCTTTTTAATGTAATGAAGAAAACCAGTCTAACCATAATTCTTTATATAGTGATAAAAACACATTTTAAATCACGGTTAATGTTTCAAAGAAATGTCATTCTTCTAAGCTACAGGTAATTCTTGGACATGCATCAATGTTTTTGAAAAGCACTGCTCTGGAGAGACAGCTAAACCGCCCATCGATCCAAATTCACAGAGTCAGTCTTTTCCTAACCAGGACGGATTCTTTGTTGCATACTGACCTAACCCTATTGTTGTGTGTGAACACCGTTTAAATGTGAGTCGTTGTGTGATTATTAGTTTCCATGGCAACCAACAACATTTTCCCTTGCCTCCTGAAAAATGATTGCCCTCTAATTCTCCTCTACCATTTCGCATTTAAGACGCTAGGCCAACACAGGGGAACATTCATGCTTCTAAAAATATTACAATCATTTGAAACCAAAGAATACAAGTGCTGTCTGTGAAAATATTTATCTACCCATTTCTGTGTGTGTAGGTGTGTCTGTACGTGTGTGTATGTGTGGTCAGATTTGTAATGTATAACCATATGGTTTTTTTCTCTTCGCTCATAGCAGAAGAGACAAGAGGATTTAAGATTCCCATCAGTCACAGAATAGGGGCCGTAGAAATATGCTTGGAATGGAAGCAGACATGAAGGCAGAGTTACAATAACACTCAAAATTGAAAAACATTAGACTTTCAAATGTAAGTGAGAAATAAATGGGACACAAGACCACAGATGATGCCAGAGAATCCATATATTGCAATGTGATTAAAGTTTTAAGTTGTTTCAAGGGTGCAGCCAGAATAAATCAACGTTGTCTACTGTAGCAAATGTATAAAAAGAGATAGGAGAGACGCATTGTGATTCATGATTAGGGAATAAAACGGGTTTCTATTTCTTTGCGTTCAAAATTCAAGTTAAAAGGTTTATAAATTATAGAAGAACAAACAAATGTTGATGCTTAATTACAGATGTAGCACATGCTACCAACAAGCAATTATTAGCTTACCACACTTGTGACATGAAGTATACAAATGTTCTTTGGTGGGTATCGTCTATTGTGCAATTGCAGTGCTGTGAAAAGGAATTTCTCCATGGAGACAATAAAGTCTAAGTCTAAAGCTGGAGGAGTCCTGGTCTCATCCTTATTAATCTCCTTTGGAACAAATCCGCCTTTTATCATGAGATGACTATATTGATATTATGATGTGCTCTCCTCCCAAGTCACCAGAACTATTGGTCTTCAAGCTGATTCTACATGTAAGTGCACTCAATATGTGCATGGACTCAGGGACAACCCTGCAGCCAACTCAGCTTTTTTTCACCCCGGTTCATTGGAATCGACGCGAGTAGGGACCTCAATCTCGTAACATAAATGAAGTATTGATCCCCTGTGCCCTCATCACCTGTGACTGATGGAAAGGAGCATGGAGTTCAAAGTTGTGTCACGAAACAAAACAGAAACAAACAGGCCATCTTGTACCATAGTGATAACTCTGTTTGGTTTTCTTCACAAATTAACTACTTTAACTTTTACAAAAAAACATATTTAGAAGGGTGCTTAGACTTTCTCTGACCTTGCCTATCAGCTAATCAGAGTCAGACATCCAACAAGTAGCACGTATCATTACAATAAGAAACAATAAAGAGCTCTGCAGCTGCTTCACTATTTCTTTGAAGTGGCTTGTTTTTTAAGAAAAGGAGGGATAGATCAAGGCTAAATGCAACCCTAATAATTCTGAGATTCTGTTTTCTGCTCCTATCAGAATTATTTTTTTTATTCTGTAAACTATTATTTTCAAACACTATTCTTTTGCGTTTCATGCCACTGCGCTGTTCTAGCACAGAGGCTGTATTTTCCCTGTCATAACCATTGATCAAATCCAAAATACTACTTTAAGTTAAGTTAATAATTTGCATTTTTTTATTTACAAATATACACGTCAAAACAACAAACAGAAAACCAACATGTTCGTAAACCATGTAAAAGGTTAATATAGCATAAGCGATGGTCATGAATATTTAAAGATCTCTCTAGGTGAGGCCTTTGCTTTAATGAAATTCAACATTTAAATTCTAAGCAGAGGAAGAGATTCAATGAAAACTATTTTTCTGTCTACCATTAAGCCCAGATACATTTTAAATGACTTCTTTTCTATTACATATATAAATACATTTTGATCTCCGTCTGATGATTTTTGTTTCTTTTTCTATTCATATTTTTTATTTTGTTATTTTTTTTCTCAACATTGCTTAATTGCTTTCAGAGTTTTAACTGTGCCCTTCATAAGTATGGCTTGCCTCGAGGCGAAACATAAAAAAAGAACCAACATATAACGGACGGAGCGAGGCTGTCATGATGACACAGGGCCTCTGGGTCTGTGTGACATGAAAAGACAGCAGTTTGTCACCTGATGTGACACTTCACAATGACACCTTATGAATTGTCCAGATCAATAAATGATCCCATCCTTGCTTTGGGATATGAAGGAGATCAGTCACTTCCTTCCTATTACTTTTTTTTTTCCACCTAAAGGTCTGCACAGCCATATCACCCTGCATGGTTTAAAGGAGCAGTTCAACATGTGAGGAAATTCCCCTTTACTTTGTCAAAGGAGATAGATAAGATGATAACTACAATTCCATCATTCTTGAGTCGTTCACTCATAATTTGAAATATTTGTCATCACAGTAACTAAATCCAACTAAACAAAGGTTGCTCTAAATGTCGTTGGTTTAAAAATAAGACTCACAACAAATGGACAGCAGGGCCAAAGAGGGATTCAGTCACAAGATGAAGGAATTAGAGGAATGATTCAGTCAGGGCATCTATCTATTTCAGTCCCCCTCCTCTCTGCTGCTCAGTAAAAGGCTGGTTGGATGACGGGGCCTGTGGTGCCCTCTTCTAAGAAGACAGATATGCCCCAATGCACCAGTAGCTCAAAGTAATGTTGAAGATGTCAGCCAACTCACACACATACATACAAAGCAGGATAAAAAAGCCTTTTGGGGGGAAGGTCCGTCTCACATAGCCAGAAGACACATTCAGACAAGCTGTAAGGCAGGAGCAATGAGGTACAGAGATGTTCAACGGATGGGTTGGCTCATTGGACTGACATATGAGTTTTCACACCTTTTTATAGGAGAGAGCATTCACCTCTCCAAGGAGAATGGCAATGTCCACCTGCTAGCTGCTGTTTTAATGAAACACTTCTTGAAATCTCTATTTGTTCACAGCATTTAACTCTAGGACCCCAAGATCAGTGAGGGAGAACTAATGCTTCCTCACCATACAGCATCCTCTATCCTCCATACCTTAAACATATCTGTGTTATACACCTCTGTTTTTATGGATCAAATAGATCCCCAAATTCCATAGTGTGGGCAAGATTGCTATTGTAGAAAATGATACTGTTACGTTTGCTTGCACTCTGCTCTCAGGTCTTCACAGCTGTGTAATTATAGGAGTTGACAGAAAGAGTTATTAAATTAAATACTGTTTACACAGGGACTCTTCGCTCTACAAAGACACTTTACTGAATCAGGTGTAAGATTCATTTACTTTTATATAATAGGAAATATCTGGTCTTTAATGGTTCCCTAGATTTGCCGGGCCCCCTCAACCATAAATATTGAATGTATTTACATGGACTTAAAGGTACAGTATGTAGAATTGCATGCTAATGTTTACATTAAAATATGTAACTTAAATTAAAAATGAACTAAACCCATGTTATATATATTTTAGTTGAGTACTTACATTACCTAAAATATTTCCAAAAGTTATCAAAGCCAGAGAAATCCGTAATTTTATAGTTGTAACGGACCGTGTCTTGTAGGCGGCCGCCATGATGAGCCGCCACGATAGACACGAAATGTTGATCGTTGTCAAGGAAACACCGGATGTTACATCAAAGACTGCTGCGTAAGCTAGCGCTAGCTGCTACTGAAAGCTGCCGTTCTGTCGCTGTATGTGCTGCTGTGATATAAAACGTCATGTAAATTATACTTGGATACATCGTCAGTACACATATTGTCTTTCTCAGGTCGGTTTCGCCCGTTCGTATTGATTCAACACGGAGTTCGTTCATTTTTACTCCCATAATACACCGCAAGCCTCGACGTCATATTTTGTTATTGTTTTGATTGAGAGCCCCCTAGCGACAGATTTTACATACTGTACGTTTAAGTATCCTGGTTTTGATCTGTTTTTTTGTAAGTATCACGTTTTCCAGTTTGTGCATGTAAACATCATATCCTGATTTAAGGAACCGGGATAAGCCCTTATCAAAATTTTGACTGTTTGTCTGAGCTCCGCTCTGTTTGACCCTCAGCATTCTGGATAACGTCACTTGGGCTCATTAAAAGGGTTTGTTGTGTCGCCATCTGAAGTGCAAACCTTAACTTTTCAAACTCTACAAATAACTGTTTCTTGCATCGTCTGAAATATTGTCTGCTAAAAGTAAAGATAACAAACTTCAATGCTGCAGAAAACTGAAAAATCAAACAATCCGCTTTTTAAAAGGAAGTACTTTTAAGTGATACTGCAACATGAAACTTCCAATTTTTAATATATAACAACAGTCATTGCTTTGAACAGATTTTTTTAAACCTGACTGTAAAGATCAGGTTTTTAAAAAGATAAAAAATGTAAGATACTTCCAGTCCTGCAATGATTTCAATGTAGAAAATCAATAGGCTCAACACACACTGTGGTCTCTCTTCTTTAACCACTGTTGTACAGGTGAAGGAGAGGGTGAGACATTACTCAACATATTTTCTTGCCCTTGTTTTAATAGCTGCGTCTGGTGTAGATTCATTGTCAGCATTACGTTTAACTGCAGTCTTCTCACTAAATTTGCCATGCTTTGCTAGCAGTGATGAACTGTGTGCATTAGCGTTGCCGCGCCCCGCCTGTCATAACTCCCCCACTTTGGAATTCACTGACTTTGATAATGGTTTGGCTGTACGGTCGTTTCCTCTACTACCACTGCAATATTGCCAGACAGTGTCTAGACTTATACTACTCCCAAATCAAATTGCCCCATGTTGCATTCAGCGGACTTTGAGGTGTTGTGAAGTTACTATTGATTGTTCTCAGCCTGCAGGCTGTGATACAAGAAAAGAGCCAAAAAGGATGTAGCTAGTTTACATTTAAAGAATAAAGGATCACATGAAGGATCTGAAACACATCCAATGGATAAATGCATTCTTCGCTTTTAAGTATATGGCTGTACTTTTGGGAGATTTTCTAAGACAAGAGGAGTTCATACATACAACCTTCCCACACATATCTTTAAATTAGATTTCCAAACTTCTCATTTCTTCAGATAAGATTGGTAGCGATGGCTTTCCCCACATGTAAGACTAGATTTAATAAGGATTTGAAAATGTAATTTAGAGCCTTAGGATGTTCTTACCAGAGAACGATTCTACATAGACTGGGCATCAGTGCTTGTTTGATGATGCAGTTTGTGATGGAATTGCATTTCTAGTGTGCCCATGAATAGATGCTCACACACATATTAGAAGTGAGAAACTCTCTGACTGGAGGAATGACTTGAGAAGAGAGAGAGTAATTAACAGCCGTTTGTCCCTAAATAACATGAAGGTGCCACACTACTGTAAAAGCAGAAATGGTACATAAAGCTAACTAAAGTAATTCATGTGCCTCAGGTAAGATGCTTTGATAATAAGATTGAACCATTCACAGGTCTGAAGTAGGGAGAGGAGAGGCGATGGTAATACACAGCTGACCTTGACCTTATGACATGCCTTAACGAATGGTTGGTAGGGCAGCTACTGTATGTTAAGATATAGCAATTATTTTCTTGGTTTAGTGGACATGGACCAATTAGCCAGGATAAGTGCAATTCTACAAGTGGTTTCGTGTCATTAAAACCCTAATCCACAAGTTCCTATTTCATGGCGGTCTGATGTGACTTGTTTAATGAAACCATAACGTAGAGAGTCCCCAGAGATGTGAGCATGGGTGATAAAGTTTTAGTTTAGTTAAGTCAATCTCCACCATGAAACAAGAAAACACTTGCATGTCTTTAGTTCTATGAAAGAAGGTGTAGCAGTGCCAGTGTCAATTACCACCAAAACCAAACGACCAAAACTAAAAGTACAAAACAGAAGATCTTTAAAGAAAATGCAAAACAGGCAGGCACGCACACACACACCAACATTCCCAGAATAATGAGTGTTGTCAATTTAAAAAGATGAAGCACTAATACATCATGTGGATGTAATTGTTTCAGTTAATTACTTGAACAACTTATCACAACTAAAAGAAAGAGAGAATACATCCCGCTTGGTGCTGCTTACTAGCTTCTGATGTACACTGAAATTGACAAACAACATCACTTTGGTAGGAATGAAAAAAGAAAGTAAAAGCCCAGGAGGCATTACATTATATTCTCTCACACTGTCGCCTAAATGCTGAGCTGTTTGGCGATCTTTATCTCAAGAGAGACAGTGAAAAAAAGACTGATCCTTTATCACAAAAAGAACAGCATCAGATCCGCTTTAACTGGAAGGAGAGGCTGGACAAATCATGTACCACCCATAGAAGCCTGTGAATGTTATTTGGGATGGAAATGTTTTCCCAGAAAATAAGCACGTTCTCCAGAAAGTTGTTCTCCGCTCTTTTGTTGATATTGTGATTCTGTCCAACTACACGTAGCATTGATATGAAGGCAAATATTCTCATTATAGCATCATATAGCGGACTCCGTTGCTTCGTCCGCTACTTCTGTGTCTTTTTTTTATATCACGTTACCTCAGGAGACCGCCACCCCCTCAGAACAGTCCTCCTGAAATTATTTAGATATTTTCGGGAGTGCATGTGTGAAAAAAGTGTGTTTGCGTTCACACATGCAGCATCCTGAAAACTTCAGGATGTCTTTAGGAGTTTTCAGAAAGTCTGAAAGCAGCTAAACTAAAAAAAAAAAAGTCTTGACCTAGCATGGTTTACGACCATTAACCCAGATTCTAAAAAGACAATACCCATGTATCATAACTGAGCATTGTCAGTGTTAACTCTGCTTTGCATCCAAACACTTTGTCCATCACTCGTCCTATCTCTCTTTCTTTTCCAACATCTTTTACCATCCTCAGGCAGCACAGCTTGTGGTCATCTGACATACACAGAGGCAATGAGCAACACACTTTATCACTCCAATGCCACTCTTAAGGCTCATTTGTTTTCAGCAGTTAAGTAAGCCATATGCAATAATATATGTGGTTACCAGCACAGTATTAACATACCAACATGCCAATCTGTTAAAGAGGATCACCACCCAACCTTGTCAATTTGCTACACTCAGCACGCAGCAACAACTATACACAAGGATATGCTGCGAGTATAAAAGACCCAGAGATGCAGAATGAATCTCCAGAGATGCTAACACTGTCAGCTCATCTTCACCCTGAAACAATAAATGAAAGCAAGAGGCATCATGGATGATTTTACATTCATTTCACGCTTGGTGCCACAATGATCCGAGAGGCATCTGTATCCACAAAATGGGAGCTTAAGCACAGCGCTTATTCGCTCTGGGCTTTACATGGACTTTATTAGTGAGAGCCTCAGAGTTTTAGAGTCCAACTCAAGATTGTTTCACCTGGTAGCAGAGAAGCTCTGTGAGAATCTGTGTCCAGGTGCAATAATGAATTATAACATTGCACATTCAGTTTCTGGCAATATGCTTTGTTTTATGAAGTTAGCCACTTGTACTTTTTATTTTATGCTCTGTATGCTCAGTGCTCTAAACTGTGATTAGTACTTGCTGTTAAATGTAATGTCACTGTGCAATGTTAGATGACTGAATTCAAATGTTTACCTTAAATAAATAATCTTATTTGACAAGTGCTGACACATTTACCCTTTTTTGTTTTTGTAGTAGGAAAACAGTCTGGAAGAAAACTCTAATTTTCTGAGTCTATTTGCCAGAACAAGACACAAGCACAGAAAGTGGTCGTCTCATTTTCTTTTCCAATCTCCACATTAGGAACAAAAGGTGTTCCTTGCCGGAAAGAAGTTGAAATTGTAACTGAGGAAATCAGTGCCCTAGAGAAGAAGATGAGACAACTACAGGGATTGGTTGGAAGGAAAAAAAAGGGACAATAATCCCTTTAACTTCCCTGATTTTGTGTTGGATTGAAAGATCAGCTCATATACTGTACACTCATCTGCCACTTTATTGGGTACACCTTTCTAGTACTGGGTTGGACCCCCTTTTGTCTTCAGAACTGCCTTAATTCTTGGTGACATAGATTCAACAAGGTGCTGGGAATATTCCCCAGAGATTTTGGTCCATATTGACATGATAGCGTCACACAGTTGCTGCAGATTTGTCATCTGCACATCCATGAGACAAATCTCCCGTTCCACCACATCCCCAACGTGCTCTATTCGATTGAGATCTGGTGACTGTGGAGGCCATTTGAATAAAGTGAACTCATTGTGATGTTCAAGAAACCAGTTTGATATGATATGAGCTTTGTGACATGGCGCGTTATCCTGCTGGAAGTAGCCATCAGAAGATGGGTACACTGTGGTCATAAAAGGGATGGACATGGTCTGCAACAATGCTCAGGTAGGCTGTGGTGATTAAATGATGCTAAATTGGTACACAGGGGCCCGAAGTGTGCCAAGAAAATATCCCCCACACCATTACACCACCAGCCTGAACCGTTGATACAAGGCAGGATGGATCCATGCTTTCATGTTGTTTACACCAAATACTGACCCTACCTGCCGCAGCAGTAATCGAGACTCATCAGACCAGGCAACGTTTTTTAATCTTCTATTGTCCAATTTTGGTGAGCCTTTGCAAATTGTTGGAAGTTGGAAGAGGTTGTAGTAAACATGCCCTCATTTTCTAGCATCACCCGAGTGTCCTTTAAGTTGCAGGAAAATACTGCATTATTGACTTTAGCCAATGTTTTTGTTGACTATGGCTAAATTGCTCCTCTCTGCTGCCTCCAGATAACATGGGCAACCAATGGTCTTAACCACACCTCATTTTGAGAACAGCTAGCCAGACGAATGTTGAGAACAGTGCTCTGTGTTTCCTGAACAAAAAATTACCTTACTATTTTTTTCATTTCCACATCCACTGTGACAATACCAGCATGTCACAGACTGTGTGCCTGATGTCCTCTCTGCTCTGGTCAAAAATCCAGGCCATCCCTTTATAAACCAATTCAGCCTAAGGTAAAAGGAGGCTGCAGCGTTAATTATGACATGAAATATCCCATCAAGGTGATGTATTGACATCGGCAATATGGAGGGGAGCTGTCTGTTTTCTGTGGCTTGAGATACAAAGCAGTTGGGGAGGCAAGAAACAGAAGTGTTCTATAGACAATGACTGCAGCCTGGTAGCTGCTGCCTTGGGCATGCAATTGAGGGACACGGAGGACACATTATGCAGCACCAGCATTGTTATTCTTTTCTTTCACAAACAGCTGAATTAGGTGCAATCTTGTCAACTGGCAGTGGACAAACACCTGTGAGCCATGCAAGAAAAAAAGGACTAAGAAAATAGCACACCGTTTCTCCTGTCACATCTGAGAACAACATTAACGAAAACATCGAGAATAATTAGACATTAATAGTTTTGCAATCTAGCTATGGCATTTATCTTTAGAATTTCACAGGGAAAAATCTAATGTGAAGTCAGTTATTTTCATGGAGCGGAAGAGAAAAACGAAAGGGTCTTAATTATGAATGAATGAAGACACTCTTTATGAGCCGGATCCGTGGTATGATGCCCTCTGAATGAACCCAGAGCTGTGGCCCAGGTAATGGGCCTTGGGTTTTCTGCTCTGCCTTGGGGGAAGTGGCAGGAATGAGGGAGGGAGGTAGAGAGTAGGGCTGTGAGAGACAGGGAGCCAAGAAATTGTGACAGTGCTATCAATGCAGACATCCTTCATCCTGTTTACTCTTTCATCAACAGCAGCCTGGTCTCCCATCTTCCACCCAATGATTTACCGAACAGCTGCCTGGTAATCAAGATCTCGCCTTATAAACACTTTTTTAAACACCTGATTTAGAAATATATATTTAGCTTAGCTCTCAAAAAGCCTTTTGCACCATTTTGGCCACAGTTCCAAATAGTGCATCCCATTCCCTGCATCCACTCTTGGTTATATCTGATTTATCTGAACAGGCATTTCTCAGCTCTGGGCAAACAGAAAAGAGGGATGGGATGAAAAGAGCGAGGGAGGGTTTGCCCGGATAAAGCCCTTTAAACTGCAGATACCAAAACAGCTCCAGATAGGCCTCCCCCTGCAGGTAATGATCTAGGATAACTTTAACCTTCATGTGTCCTTCACAGAAGAGGAAGGCAAAGCCAAAAACTCTCAAATGACCTGGCTGCAGTAGGTGAAATTTTGGTATATTTCTTTAGTGTCAGCACAGAAAATTGTCCTCTCCTCTGCCAATTGCACTGTGCTTTCATTGTGAGTCTGTGTCATATCTGCAGACATGACTGACTCTGAGATCAATTAGCTTAATAGCTGCCTTGCTGAGATACTCCAGGTGAGAACTGGCTGCCGATGTCACAAATTAATCACCTGAGTTTGGCTAATTAATTAAACCTCTGGTGGGGGCTGATAAAGACTCCCCAAAGAGCATCTAAATTGGGGGTCCACATCTGTGACATTTGGTTTTGCAGCTAATGACTACAGATGAAAGTAATATATAAGGGTCTAATGTGTGCTGTCATCCTTAAAAGAGAAGCAGGGTCTCTCTGGATTTTGACAATTTGTCAATTAAATGATTAACGTCTGGATATTATCCTCCATGGCTTTTTTTTGTATTTGAATTAGTAAATCACCTCGTTTCCTTTAACTGTTTAAGTGATTTAAACATTATATTGCTTTAATGACCCATAGCCTTAGTACATACTCTTGATAATATACACCAAGATGGGTTTATTAGTTACGCCTGAACATGTGATTAAATGAAATACCAAGGGACCAGTTTTTGATCTTCATTATTTGGGGGTTTATTTACAAATTACCAGATGTTAAATGTGTGTAATTAAAGCCTCAGTGACTGAGATGTACTGCACTATATTAGTCTGTCTTTATTATGTAACTACATTCCCACTGCTGAACTGGAACATTTTAAACATCTACTACAAAGTCTTCAGTCATAGCTGCATAAGGTTACCATGGGCTGAAATATTTTGGGTGGAAAGTTTAACTACTGACTCTGAATAGTATATCTCTACTTATATAACCACTTGCTCCTGGCTTTGCAGGACACAAGATAAACTGCAGTGACTTCGAGACTTAGACATGCCCCGAGTTTTACTGTATTGAGGGCGGCCATTAGAGGCCCTCATCTCTCCCGAGGGGACCATCTCCCTGTGAGAAGCAAAAGTTTACCCACACAGCAGGGATGCTATCAGGGATGTTCTCATGAAGGACAAGCACCACCTTGTGTTCCACAGATGTACTACAAAGACATACAAAAGCCTAATGTATGGCAACAAAAACAGACCGTTATAATGCATAGGCTTACTGCTTCAGTTCGAAAAATGTGCATTTGTCAGATTTTTGCTGTAAAATGAGGCAGCGAAGGCATCGACTTTGGTTTGCACGGACTGTGAAAATAACTTTTTTCAGAGGATATGTTGTTACATAAGCCGCATACAGTACCTCCACACTTTTGTTTCTCTTACTCTAGATTCTGAACATCTCTCTCATGACTGCTGAAGGTGCCTTTATTAGCTCATCTCACCCCCCTTATTTTAAACAGGTGGAAGCTACAGGGCATTTTACAGACTACATGTTAAACCTGCTTACCTCCGATTTGCTCAGGTAACAACCTCATTAGTCTGCCCCCCTGCCCCTTCCCAGCCCTCTATTCACCCTGAGGCACCTGCCGTTTGCTACAGGTGGGCATGTAATTGCTCTGTGGCGTGGTCATGTTCTGAGTAGTTAGGAGAGAGCAGACGCGCTAATGAGGCCGCTCAGTGTGATGCTTCTCCACTGCTGAGAAGTACGTGTGAGCAGGCAGGTGTGCGACACCACATACATCTGAAATACTGTTGTAATACAACACTGCGTGACGCAGCAGCTGCTTGCTGCTGCGTCACAGACTGACTGTCTCTGTCTTGCCCCTCGTTTCTCTCCAAGATTGAGTGCGCTTGAGTCAAATAGGAGACTGCGAGTGAACTTGGGAGTGATTCTGATTGACTTTGGTTTTATTTAAGCAGAGGATGTGAGTGCATTGGTTTAAAAAATGCAGTCATTATCAGCATGCACGTGTGATTACATGCACACAAGCAATTGTCTATGCAATTTGAAGTGGTTGGCATAATAGTGAACTACAGTTTTAGTTGTGGTATTAATCATTTTAACCCTTTTTCAAGCACTAAGTTAAAACATCTCTCTACCACCAAAATTATTTACCAACATGTGGCATGATGATGATTTCATCTCCTGCCAAGGACTCAAACCCACTGTCTTTTTTTTCTTATCTAGCTGATATCTAAAGCATGGAGGGCCTAAGTATGCAAGATCATCAGCCAAGGGACAACAGATGGAAATTAGCTAGTCAGCTAAATCTGGTACAATGCATCTAATCTCTTCTGAGGCTAGTGTTATTCTGTACACTGTCCCTGATTCAAATAAACTAAAATAAACTAAATGTTCCCGTCTTGTTTGTGTTGTGTCATAACACAAGTGTGGTATGAAAGTCTTTTTGAATACTCACTAGTGGTGCACTGTTTTTCAGCGGCCTCGCCCTGAGTGCTGCTCCTGGTTGGCTCCTCTCCTGCAAAGTGATTCTTTCTGGTTGCAACAGTTGGAGCTGCCGTCGCCTGAGCTGGCGTCTCGAGGCCTGCAGAGACCACAGAGGATCAGTTACCAACAACAGACGCAATTCAGTGTGTGACTGAGCAATTGTGTGTGAAAATAAAAGTCACTTCTGAAAAATACTGCTGGCAGATTGGAGAGTCGGCCTTGTTGTGTGTATAACCAGTAAAAGGAGTATTTATGGTACTGTGAAGGTTCACCAACTTGTGATATGGTGACTGACTCACAACCACATGTTAATTAATACAAATACTGACATGTGAAACTTAAGACTTTTACTTTCACACAAAGAGCTGAAGTGTGACTGGAATGCTAAACAGAAGTGGAGCAATGGGCACATGCAAGTGCCTGAAAATGAACCTTTTAAACTTTTGACATCAAGAGATAATTAAGTTTTTGGCCAAAGTGATCACAGCTCTTTCATCTTGTCACAGGGGTAAAAAGCCTCCGGATACCCTTTTTGGTTTTGAAAACTGCTGCAATTGGATATCATGCAGAACTTGCCTAATTAATGGCTTCATAGCAGGACCTTGACTGGAAGATGAAATATTTATACCCCTGTATTCCTCCTCTCAGGCAGATGACTTATGCTCCTGCAATATTCATTTGGCATCCTGTGCTTTCAGTTTGCCAAAATAGGAAATCAAAAGCAACAGAATGACTTCTGAAAGCTGCTTCCTCTATGATAAGTTTCCCGGGTGACATGGAAGAGCAAGACCTCCATGGCTTAAGTCATAACTCAATGGGCCCTCAGGGGGGGTAGGGCTTTAGACACTGAAGAAAATGATTTTTGAAAGAAGATTAAAAAAAAGTAGACCTCCTTGTGAAGTTTCTTCAATGCACTCACAAGCTTTAAAATGTGTATCAAAATCAAACCCAAACAAATTGTGACAGCAGGGAAGAGAAGAGGGTAATAATGTGTGACAGTGTTTCATCTCTTTGAATAGAGAAGGATAAATGATAATGTAGGGAGGAACTGTGTACTCAGACGTAGCAGAGTGCTTTTATTCTCTTATGACTGTAAATTTAAAAAACATGAAGTGCACAGAGGGACATGTCTTCATGGATATCACATAGAGCCGACGCAGTGGTGATATTTCTGTTTGATTCAATAGTTAGATGTATTCTATACTTCACTTTGACTGTAACTTTTCAAATGGTGCAGAGACTGTGCTCATTGTAAGTCAGTGTGTTTGCTAACCTATTCCCATGTGGGCAAGAAAAGCAATAGGAGTATTAGCATATTCATGCATACCATTTGATTCGATAATTGGCCACTAAAAAGAAAGGCAATACTTAAAAGCTTCAGTGTATCATTTAACTACATGGTATGTGTGTGTTGCTATGTACAATATGCTCATTTCGATTTACACTGAATCCACAGAGCATTAGCTTGGGGCTGTTTGGTCAGTGTACAGACGTAGAGAGCCAGGCAGACAGCTAGCACAGAAGGTAATGTCTGGAACACTGGAGCCCCGGGCATCGCTCCTTTCTGTACGAATACTCAACATTAAGAGCTGACTGCTCCATCAAGCACAACTGGGCACCCCTACAGATTCGTTTTTCTCTCCCTGAAAGCAGGTTTCTGTTCTTTGAAACAAACTATCAAACACTTTCTCCAAAAAAAAGAAATAGGGAGAGAAGGCAGGCTGGAACTAAACAGCAAACATGGACTGGCAAGTCTTCATTTTTCAGGTTTGAAATATTCCTCTAAAGAACTCTATTTAGTCTTCACTCGAAATTATATGATTGTAAATGTTATCTTCAAATATACAGAGCAAACACAAGTATGCATATTTATAAAGTAACTTATAAAGTAATTATTAAAGCTCTTAAGGTTAGAAAAAAATGCTTTTCAAAGAGGCCTTGAAATAACGGACATTTTTTAAGATTATACAGTTATCCTCCTCTACATAGAAATGTGTAAGGTTCTATTATAGATGAGGTAGATTTTCCTGTGCTTATTTCGATTCTTTTCAATTTGCTCAGTCACAAAGATGGTCTTACCCCTCTTCTTGCACGCCTCTTTGATCTCTTCACACATGCGGTCGAATTCAGGGTCCAGCTCGGAAGCAAATATAGCATGAGCTGTGTCCTTTAAACTGCATGCTCTGTGCCTGATCACCTTGTCTGAAAAAAAAGGAGACAAATATAAGGACTTGCATTATATGAAACAAAATGGATTTCTTTCTTTAGACACGCGTGGGCATGATTATCTAAGGGCATGTCCTCTGTCACACAGAGTTTCAACCAGTGTCTCTGACATTAAATCAAGAATTTTAGATTCAGTAAGACTGGCCCTCAAATGAAGGGTCATGGCCCAAAAGTGGGTCGCAGAGCTGTCTTCAGTGGGTTGTGAATGTGTGCCTGAAAAGATATTGTGTCATAAAGTCTATTCAAGTGTTTGTTTTGTTCTATTTGTTCTGTCTCGTGTGTTGTACCCCCTGAGGTCCAAACTGTAAAATTCTTCATTAAATAAATCTGATTGGTTGAAAAATATCAGAAATGTGGGTCTCGATTTTCATTAAAAAGAGTTGGGGGGGTGGGTCCTAAGGCTAGAACAGTTAAGAACCACTGCATTAAGATATCTAACAGCGTTGAGGCAGCTGGAGCAGTGTGCACCTCGACTCATGTTTTCCACACCCCATCATGCATGTAAGACAAAGAGCTGACAGCAAGCCCACCCCACTCCACTGTATCTGTGAGAAAAAGGAGTGCAGCATTTTCTCACAGACTGAACAGAAGGACAAGCTTCGGTGAGAAATGTTATCAGCACTTTTATCAGATATTAGCACTTTAAGACAAAGGTGGGCACATACACCCAGAGGTTTCTACTGGCTATCTGAAATCTGTTATAAATATACTCATTCCATCTGACACAAATACATCTTTCTCTTTTATAACTCTTACACTTCTATCTCCTTGGATGTTGCACTGAATCATTAAATTCTCCTCTTCCCAGCTCCTGCATCCATGGAGGGGATATAAACACTGAGCTTAAGAGGCAGGCTAAAAGCATAGCCGCTGTAAACAGGCAGCCTCTCATTACAGCAGGCAGAGGAAGAACAGTTCAGGCTGGAGGTGGCAGAGGGGTCACAATCTGCCAGCTTCCTTTGTCTAATTGGAAGATGGCTTACTAATTGCAATGGAGGAGGTGTGTGTGTGTGTGTGTGTGTGTGTGTGTGTGTGTGTGTGTGTGTGTGTGTGTGTGTGTGTGTGTGTAAATTGCCTGTCAAGGGGTGTCAAATGCCAGGGAGATGCAGACAGCTCACCAGCACATGCATGGGCCCTGCCTAACCTCCCCATCAAGAACAGACAAGATGCACTGACACACCACGTTGTGTTCCTCATTGTCAAACGATAGTTATCACTATTTCCCTCAAGCAACAATGAATTGCGACATTGAGCCTCATTGTAGAGCACCAAGATATCAGCCTTCTTATCATAGAGTAATTATTTAGCAAGGTGAGGAGGCAAAAGACGAGGCTGCCGACATAATTGTTCATAAGGTGTGATAAAGATAGCATGAAGGGCAAGGAGAAATAGAGGACTGAGGGATAATGAGGTTTTTTCCCAGCACTTTGTGAGCTGCTATAGGACTCCCTCAACAGCAGTATTGTGCAAGGTCTGGGCCATATTCCCTGGGCAGAGCACTGGGAGAGCAGGCTAGAGGCTTCGTTAGTCTTCTTTATTAAACTGCCTAATTGCATTTTTTCCCCTTTAGTGTATCATTTGTAGACCCACATTCCCACAAATGACCCAGGCCCCTCGCCTGCATAGACAGAGATATGATTTATTCATTTGGGCTAGCAGCGAATTGCTTCCCATTAGTGTGGGGCGGCTATATCCTTGTGCAGTAACTGCAGCAGCTAAACACACAAAGCAGGACTTCAAATGGTCCCATAAACTAACCGGTGGGATGCTGTATGCAGCGTTCAATGAACATCACAGTATCCTCTTTTTTGGTAGAAATTATTGTTGTCTTCAGTGCAAAAGCTCTCCTCGATATTTTCAACCTTTTTCCATTTCATTTTTTTTAATGTACACAAAAATATGCATCTCTCTAGAGAAGGGCTTTTCCCCCAGCCCAGAAAGCAATTTATTTGAAACCAATTGAAAATAACACGCCTCTTGTCTTGTTTGTGTATACATGTGTTCTTGTATTTTTCAGCCCTCATTATAAAGCCTGTGTTTGTGCTTGGGAAAGGGTGCAGAGACAGAGAAGAGGATGAGGAAAAAATTGTTTCAAATTGAAAGACAAGACAATTAAATTTTCATGCGTCTGCAGCGGCGTTCCTCGTCTACGGCGCATGAATTACACTGTGTGAAATGCTTTTCTTCAGTGGCAGCTGCATGCAATAAATTTCATTTGAATTTCCAAGTGGAAGGAAAACATCTTGCGGTCCTGTAAGTTTATTGCCTGGAGGCCCTCTCGGTAAGTCATTAAGTGTTAAATCTAATTACTTTTTCACACAATTACAGCCAAATGGAACACAACAATGACTGCAGAAACACATGGGCACACTCACCGGTATTAATAAGGATAAGTCAAAGCTGACCAATTATCAAGCGGCTCACATATCACCGCCTCCCAAAACACAAGAGGTTCATCGGGGTCGTTTATAGATATTCATGTGAGTTCTAGTTTTAGGGTTCAGTTTGGGATTTTACATTTTTCGACTTTGTGGGAACGCACTTCCTTGGTTTCTAAACAACACGTAAAAGATCATTCTTCAATGAGTTTCTTTGCATTTCAAATAAGTTCATCCTGAAGTGTTTTTTTTTTCTGTCAGCACACAGAAAATGTAAGCTATTGGGAACTTACTGCTCTACTTTCTAGTGACGTAGAATTGCTTTAAGCAGTAGTAAACACATGTCTGATGAAGTGTAAGCATGTGAATTGTGCAAACATGAATCTTCTTGTAGATACTGTATATGTTTTTAAGCTTAATGCCTTACATGTAGTGCATGTGTGTATTGATGAGCGTGCTCGAGTAATACCCCCCCCCTCACCTCCAGGATCCTTGTCAGGGTTGTACTCTAAAGCGTTACTGCAGATGAGGTCGATATCCACCAGAAAGTCCTTCACTGTGAAGTACTTGTTTGTGTCAATCTTTGTCATGACAGTTGACAGGTCCATGGGCTGCCGAATAACCTCCAGATAGTCTGACACCTGTCACACAATGCAAAGCTCACTTTAATAAAAAAAGGCCTGCATTCGGCTTTGTCATACTATGAGTGAGACATCGTTTTTTTACCTCTTCAATGTCAACTGGTTTGCTGAAGATGTTAAAACGTTTGTCGGTGGCCAGGCGCTTGGTCACGTCCCTGAGAAAGAGCCTGAGCTCACGTAGTGTGTTCTCCTCCTGTTCAGCAAGGCGGCGCTGTTCCTCTGCTGACAGGACCCTGGGGCCTGGAGCCTCTTCAACTGGCAGCGCCTCTTTAACCCTCTCTGTTAGGAAAAAAGCACCCAAAAAAAAGTTAGAAGCAAAGACAGAGGAGTACAAATTCTTCCTAAAAGTTTTAACAAAGCTTCCATCCATTGACCACACAGAAAGAAATCTTGCAACAAGAAGAGATCTGGAGACATAGTAAGAGAATCCTTGTTTTATCACATAGCAATAAAACATATAACAATATAATTCAGCAATACTCCTTCCCCTAAACAGATTTTTTGTTTTTAAATACACCAAGGGACAGTCAAGTGATGAAGAAAGGCAAGCAGATACCCGATGCTCCTCTTCCGAGGCGTCAGTCCTAGCCCAAGGCTGCTGCCGACAAAGTTAAGAAGAATCGAAGGCACCCCATGCCGCTCCGCTCACTTGCAGCAATCCAAACCCTGATTCTCATTATGCCTAATAGCGGCTGGGCCCTCTCATTGCAACCCTTTCCCTGCTTTCTGCTGGCCTCTCTGCTGGAAGCCAGGCTGCTGTCTTAGTCAGGCAGGGACCCCTGAAGAGAATCAGGCTAGTAAAGCGGGGGGACCCCTGCCTAGCATCAATGAGTAAACTGCAGATGAACGCTGGGCACCATTTCCATTTAAAAGCTCGAATGGACAGTTCTCTCATATTGAACCAGAACAGAAGGGGGCATGGAGAATGGGGGCAATGGCAGTTGAAGGGGTGGATCCGAGTTTGATCAGCGGTTGAGAGGGGCTGATTTTGATGTGAAAGATGGATAGAGATGTTAAGGAAGAATAGGCTTTACACTGTACAACTAAATTACAATCTAACACCTGCTTATTTCTATTCCTAAGCCTTGATTGAATTAATTTTGAACATCATGACATTTTACTTCAATCTGCAAATTGTAAATTAGGTACACACAAACACAGAAGTGTCTCCAAAATAAATGCAAAAATATAATCAGTGGGAGAGGAAGAGAACTGAGCGGGGAGAAAAATGCAGACAACACTGCCCTCTAGTACTGACGGCAGGGATGAGTCATAACTGTCTCATTCTGCATGTGTATGTCTAAGTGAGAACAATAAGTACCTATATTCTTGAGGCGAGGTGGAGCCCTGGCAGCTTGGACCAGAAGCAGGTCGGAGAAAAAGGTTCTCCTGTCCTCTTCTTCTGGAGGGCACAGCGTCACTACTTCCCCGTAAGTCCTCTGGAACATACTTCTCACCTGCAAAACAATCAGGGGAGTGGATTTAAAAAACAATTCCCATGACCATCTATCATCAGACCTTACAATTTGAATCGTCCTGTAACAAAAACAGCAGATAAACATTAGAATATCAAACAAAACGTTCTCCTTAGAAATGTAGGACTTAATTATTAAATGAGGGTCTTCAAATATTTCTACGAGATGATGCGTGATCAAACCGGGGTCGATGAATCATCACCTTAGAGAGGGTGTGTAAAAAAAAAACAGATGGCGTAACAGCTCAAAGAAATGAGTACTGATGTATTAAATAAGAGAATTTCTAAGCATTGTGGCATCTGAGATATCAAATTTATGAAGTGTAAGAGAACATGCAAAGTTATTTTTTATCTCCACATGTTTCACTGGGCCCATTGCAACATATGATGAGAAGTTGTTCATGCTGAGTAATCTTTCTCTTTGTCCATGTTCACTAAATGACTAATATTGGATTGATGTGTGAAAGAGTGTTTGAAAAAGGAGCAATGGCAAATGCATAGATCACAAAGATTCACAACATAATATAAAATACTGTGTGTCTGTTCTGCAGTGGGATCAACACAATTTGACATCTGGAGAGGATTCAGACTGTCTTGATCCTACTGTGAAAAAAATGCAGCGCTCGGCTTTTTTTCTTTTTTTTTTTTTTTTGAATAGGGGAAACCAACACAGGATGATTCAGCAAAACAATGCACCACCAGAAGTCTTTATCCAGGCTCAAATTCTGCATGTAATGCATATATGGAGTAACAAAATCTATAAAATAAAAACAGTTGTCACCATTATAACTTTCCAGATCTGAAACATTGTTGGTATTGCAAACCACTGTGCATTAGATTAACCTTTAAACACATAAATCAGTTATTCCCACAGGTCTCCCTAGATTGCATGTTACCTTCTCTCTTCTACCTTAACCCATATAGACCTGAAGAGACGTAGGCGTGCGTCTACCTTTAAGACCTGATGAGACGTCTACATCTCACAAGGCAATGAACATGAGTGCAAAGGAAATTTGAATTTACAGTTCAAGCAAATAGTTCTAAGCTTTAAAATGTTTCATGTTTAAGGTCTCTATCTGATACAGAGGCTGAGACTTTAGAAAGATTTTAGTAAACATTGAAATCCTGTGCAGTTTGTATGAAAACCCTCAGGTTTTGGGAGGTTGATTTCAAACGTTACTTATGTTTTAGAGGGCGTTTTTTAGGCGTCCTTGGGTCTAAGTGGGTTAAACAACTCAAATACTTGTCCTGTAGATTTTTTTTTTAACAATACAACAGAAATTAGGATTATGGAGGTCATTGTGATTGACATCTTCATAATACATGTATGTTGTTACAAGTGCACATTCATCCACGACCTGATTTACACATCAGTTCAACATATTTGTCCAGTTAGTCTGTTTTGTGCATTAAAATTGGTAATGAGCCGTTATATTCCTGTATTTTTAATTAAAATGATTTATAAAAATTGTCTAAATGTCCACAGAGAGACCTGACTGGCATGGAGAAGTGTTTATTTTGGCCACACTTTCAATGAAAAAGTTTATATAAAGTACTTTAAGACAAAAAAAACACAGGACTTTTTCCAGCTATCTCAAAATGGTATGTGCATCTTTACTGGTGCTGCAGAGGTTGTAAAGATTCCACTTCTCTAACCCCCCTCAAGGCCACTCCCAATAGGAAGCCCAGTTGCTGACTAAGCATGAGCTTTCCACTTTATACCCCCCCATCTGTCTATCCCATCGATCCCCCCCTTACCCATGGCATGTTTGTTCTCTTTCTTTCTCTGCATTGCCTTCTGTTCTGATGTTTTTATCCTCTCTCTGTGGATTTTGCCTCTCACCTCACAAGAGTGGGGAGATAAGGAGGAAAGGGGTAAAAAGGACACAAAGTGAATATCGCACGAAGCAGGTAACGATTTTCAGTATGTTTCATCACGATAGAGGCTGCAGGGGTGTTTGCACAGAGGTAAAGCTTCATGGTCAAAAAAAGAGGGGGTTAAGAGGATAGAGCTTGATGTAGGGAAGTTGGGACGTCTTTCTGGGTAGAGCAACTATAAAACAAGACTGCACATCCTGTCAGCTAGCATGATCAATTCTTAACTAAAGAAACCGACTCAAGAGCAAATTGAAAACATTTCTGTCAGTCTGTCTGACACTGCTAAATACAAATATATATATTTTCAATAGTGTACACACCAGAGAAGGAAGTTTGGACAGTGTTACTGGTGCTGCGAAAACGGTAATGCAGAGGAAGAAGGAGCTGAGCCAGAAGGCAAAGCTATACTGTTCAATCTTACTTCCTGAATTAGGGTCATGAGCTTTAAGTGGTGACTTAAAGAATGATGTCACAAATATAAGACGCTCTGTTTTAATTAAACAACTGCTCCTTTGCATTGAAAGAGGTCACTTTGGGACTGTTGGCATCTGATTCAGATGCCTCAAAGTAACATCCCTGTGGAGTTGGTTCAGCATGTCCAACACGGAGGAGACCATGGGGCACGCTGGAGGGGTCCCATCTGGCCTGAGAATGCCTAAGGATCCCCCAAATTGAGCTGGAGGATTTGGCTAGGGAGACAGATAAATAGGCTACCTTGCCTTAACTCTTGCTACTGAGATAAGAACCAGAAAAAGTGACAGAAAAATCCGCATTTACTTTTGGGCCTCTGCATTTTATGAAGTCACATTGGGACACCAATGTTTTTGCCAAGGCTCAAAGAATAAGACAACACTTCAGGTTTGTTGGACAGTGTGCTCAAACATCTCTAAATACTAGTGAAAGTACTGTATACTCTGCTCTCAGTTATCGATTCTATATCAACAATCAATGTCAAGATTTTTGACACTGTGCTCATTTAAGGGGGGTTCAGTTGGTACAATGTTTCAGTATTGAAACCAGAAATCAGAGTTTAGATGCATTGCTCCGTGCCCAGTTTGGCTCTGGGATAACCATTAGATACTGATACTGGTCGATATACTGAGAGTAAAGAAGACCAAAGATTATGTCATCACTGTGAGCTTGGTGAAGTAGAGGGTGAAACTCACTTTTTACTGTACTGTCCATTTTATGACAACCTAAGAACAATACTCTTTGACAAAGTGCCAACACGTAGGCATGCTTCAGGATAGGGATATAATTAAATGGCGTTTTCATAACCACATATTCACAATCTCAAATTATATTAATAAAGCATGGAACAGAAGGAAACACAACTTGTGCACAGCAGCAGGCTCTCAGAGTGGCTCTTACACAGCATAACTCTGTATGAATGAACAGATGTACACATTTGAAAGCATACAGTCTTTCTCTCTTTCTCTGCTTCTTGCGCTCGCCCCTCTTGCTCTCTCTTTTTGTAGGAGGTATTTATTGAGTTATACGAGTGTTTTCGGTGCTGAATAGTTAACTTTATCTTTGTATCATTTTTGCATTTGCTTCACTTTGTGTACGTCAGATGGCACTCGGAAATGTTTCCTTTAAATGTGTTTGAATAATCCCATAAGGGATGGGCGGTGTTGAGGCAAGACACGAAAACATAGATTCATTCATGCATCAATAATCAGGTCCTTATCGTAAAACTATTAGTATAACTATGTTGCACTATTTCACATTCAGCATACTGTTCCTGCTGTTACTTTTGGTGCTTCAAAAACCCAAATCCAAAGAACTGATGGCATTCACTTCACCTTTACCGTCACCGTTTTCTTTTCTCCTCCTGTGAGAAGGAATTCAATCTGAGCAGAGTGAACGGCTGTTAAGAGAGGGAGGGAGGCTGTGTAGTTGGACAGCAGCCTGTAGCGTCAGTTTTGGCTGGGGAGGGATGCTGCTTGGTCCCTGCTGAAGTTTGGAGCTGAGACAGCAGCTGTCACTGTGTTCTTTGTGCCAGCAAGTGAAACGACACTCTCAGAGACCGCCAAATCACTTAAAGCACCATAGACCGCAGCATTGCCATGCCGTAAAAATTAAAAACGTAAACTCCTAAAGCCTTGCTGAAGGAAGCTACTGAGCCTCCTCTGAAACAAGTCAATAGGCGATATCGTTTGATAAAACAAACAATTCCAGCAAGTGGGGCAATTATAATTACAGAACAAGACTGAACTGTTAAAAGTGTAAACAGCCTGGGCAAAACTCTGCTCCTTGAGCAAATTGGCTGCCAATAATACTCAGTAAAACCTGGGGCAACAATTAAGTGGGACCAACTACCTGTAGTGCCATTAAACACAGATTTGTCCTTCATAAAGCTTCTTTTAATTTACTTAATATGAACATTCCCTGCAAATTACATAGCTTTTATTAGACCTTCTACCATTTTTCTTAAGGATAGTATTACAAACAAACTTGAGTACACATGGAACCTGCTACAGGTGAACTGGTTGCATTATTAATAGGGCTTTCACACTTGCAGAAATCTCCTGAAAAACTCTCCAGGAGGAGCCGTATATGTGAACGCAAACAGCCAAATTTTTCGCTCGGACTTAACCCGAGATCACTACGATTTCTGTGTACATAATCAAACTGCTGCATTCCGTTTTCTGTTTGTCAGTATGTTGTTCTCCGCTCTTTTGTTGATGTTGTCATTCCTTTGGACTACACGTAGCATTGATATAAAGGCCAATATTCTCATTATAGTGTCGTATAGCGGACTCTGCTGCTTCGTTCGCTACTTCCACATTGTTTTTTTTACGTCGTGTCTTACCTCAGGAGACCCCCCCCCTGTCCCCCCTCCTGTCTGACAGGGATAGTCTCCAGCTGTGAGGAGCATATATGAACAGCCAAGTCAGGAGAATATCCAAAGCAGTCCTCCTGAAATTATCTAGATATTTTCAGGAGTGCATATGTGAAAATGGCTTTAGAGTACATTAAGCAAAAACTGGGCGATTGTTAATCAAAAGGTATGGATAATCTTCAATCTTCAGCTGCTTTTACTAGGCATTAACATTGCCAGTGTAGGAACAAAATAAAGGCACATTAAGTATATTTAAATGTAACTTGAAAATGTACAGAGACATGGTCTTTTTAACTTGTTGTGAAAAAGTTAAGAACAGAACGGTTAAACGAGTAGAAAATAGCTCCTCTTAAATGTGGAACATGGGGAAAAAAAGCTGAAATAGCCTGAGGATAGTCTTGATTCACTGCTGTTGCGTTCACATTGACTTTAACACACCATTAGCCCCATCATGTGCTTTCCAATTTTCATGACAATTTGTTCAATGACCAAAGAAGAGGTAATTCAACAAAAACAGCGAGTAATTGCCAATTCTACACATGGTCAGTAACCTTATGTGTAATAAAAAGAGATCTACCTTTGAAAGCTCAATGCTTGTGATTACTTCCATGTTCAAAATTAAACTCTTACCACACCATGTGAATGAATAAAATGTGTGTAGTTACGTGAAGCAAAAAGCCTTAAGCCTTAATGGTCTGAGACAGAGAAGAGGAATAATTGCATGATAACAAAAACAACAAAGAAAGTAACAGGAAAATTACAATTTAAACTTCAGACTCAAAGTGGAAAATAGAACTCCTGAGATTAAAGAGGAGCTCAATGGATGCAACAGCACAGGTGCCTCAGTCTTAATGAGTCTACTACAGAGGAGAATCATCCAAAGAGTCTGTTTCCTTGGAGCTAGGCCAGTGTTAATTCCTGGCCAAAACAACAGCCACACACACACAAAGAGAGACACACACAGAGAAAAAAAAGCAGCACTGTCTGCACAGGCATATTGATGTGGGATGTGTGTCCTGGGTTGAAGACATGGGGCTGCCAACCCCTGGACCTAATTAAAGCCCTTATGTTGCCTGAATAGAGAAGATCCCCCTCCTTATTTTTCTCAATTTCTTTTCCACCCTTCCAATTTTCTCTGTTACCCCTCAAACCCTCCCTTACTGCCTCACCCACAGCGGGTGGTGTGACTCCGCTTGAGCTTTCAGTAAGAGAATAAGAGGAAGATGAAGGAGCATGTTTAGGGATCCCCAAGAAGAAAGGTGGGCAGTGAGAAAAATTACAAGAGAGGGCAAATGGAGCCCAAGTAGAAAAAACTCAGTGGGAGCTGGTGACCTTAACTGTGACACCCTGCATGTGTGTGCACCAAGTCTGAGTATGAAGGAAAGATATAAACCTGAATCACACTTTGAGGCTTGAGGTTAACACTCTTGTTTCTCACACAACAGAAGATACAGCAATATGTCTCAACAGAAAAACCCAGGGAAGGCCTCTAGCTAAACCTGAAAATGTCAGCTCAAAGGTGTGTACAGTGTGTTCCTACCTCGTCTGACAGCTGTGAGTAGTGGGACTCAGCTGTGGCAAGGATAAGGACAGGGCTGAAGGAGGGGACATCCTGCAACAAGGTGAAGAAGGTGCTTTTCACAGTGTCACTCACTGTCTCCCACCACTCAGAGACATGCGGCATAAACACCACGCTGGGCACGCTCCGACGAGCCTCACGGAAAACCTAAACCCACATAGACAGAGACAATTCATTCTAAGCTAGTTATTTAGCTTCTTCCCTCAACTTCAATCAACAAAAAAAAGAATGACCTTGTGTGGAACTGCATTCAGTGAATATTTTACTGTGTGGGTTACCTGAGCACAGGACTCCTCTGGCGTCTTGGCGCTGACGGAGTAGAGAGTGGGCAAATCCAGGCGGTGCACTGGAAGCTTGTCCAGGTGGTGCAGCAAAGCAGGGGCCAAATGAGAGCTCTGTCCCGAGCCCGGGGGCCCAGCCAGCAGCAGACGAGGCCGGTACGCTGTGGGCTGTTGGAGGGCAGAGCTAGTGACAGAAAGGAGTTTGAAGTTAGCATAACACAAAAGGATCAGTGACCAGCAGTGGACACCTTTATGTTTTCAGTTTTGTTTTTTAACAGAGGGTTTCCCTCTGTGATTAAGTCTCTGCCCTTTATTTTCTCTTAAACGTTTTCCCTGCTAAGTCATGTGTTTGAAGTCCTTGAGATTTCTGTAAGGTTCCATTGTGAACAAGATGTAACGAACAGGCCTGTTAACCCTGGCTTTGATAAAAACAGGGAGCTGATAGGCATTAAGATTTAATGTGGTTTGTTGACCAGACAATGAAGCTCTTCCACATCTGAAAATCTACTCATTTGCCTTGAGAGGTTTTTCATTCCTACTTGAGACACACCACCAGAGCAGTACGTGGTCTCTGCCTTTCAAGTAGAAATTGTTACCGTTACTGAAAATCAATGTTATAAACTCTCTTTATCCTTCACCATTTTGAATGGAAGTGGTGATTGTTCTTCTGATTTCAGAACTGCTTCATCAACATTTCTTTGCTTTTCATCCTATCCTCTGATAAAATGCTTTTGCACATTCCTCCTATTGTGCAATCACACTAGGCAATCTGTACTGTGCCCAAGCACGGTACACTTCCTTGACCTTGGCACGGTTGGAAGAGGTGGGCTTCGGCTCAGTACAGTTTCTGATGCACGAGCACAGGCACGAGAACGCAGCATAGACATGACGTATAATCGATCCCCACCTTGCATAATCGAGAAATCAACTCAAAACAAGCCACAAAATCAGTGAAGTTCATGTTCTCCATTGTTAGACAAGAGAAAACTAACCATGCCGCTATCATAGAGTCTTTGGCAGCTATCTGACATTTGAGGGTGGAGTGTTTTCTTTCATGGTACTTAGTGCATGAGTTGATGTCGTAGTTAACTTAAGCCACCTTCAATGTCAAGATTATAACTGAAACTATTGTGTTTGTTTTTATCATCTCTCTTGCATGACATACACTTTAGTGATGTTCGGATCTTGAACTGCTCAAAAACGTGTATATGAATTTCAACCGGATTATGCCAAATGTAAATATTCTATTTCCTCACTTGGAGAAAAGTTAGGAAATAGCACCGCTCTGGTGTGCTCTGGCAGCACTAAACGTACGGTGATGACTTAAGAACAAGAGGTAAGCGTGATCAGGCCCAGTTGGGCCTGGAGCAATGAGAGTGCAGGCCAGCAGGGGAATTGGGACAATCGTGCCTGGTGTGAGTGTGCCCTTAATGTACAGCAGGGGTGCCCAACAAGTCGATCGCGATCGACAAGTAGATCGCGGACTGATTCTCAGTCGATTGCGAGATGTTTAGTCACTATAAAATACAATTTATTCATAAAATTGCTGCGTGCGCAATAGAAGGAGAGAGCGAGAGAGTGCGAGTGACAGAGAGAGAGGGCAGGGGAGAGAGAGCGTGCGCGTGAGAGAGTGCAGGCGCGCGGGGAACAGAGCCGTGAGGAACAAAACTCCCGTTAAAAAACAAATTCCCTCTCGACTCCTCCGGAGAAATAAGACTAAACCAAGAGTGCAGAATTACATCAGCTTCAGAGAAAGGGAGAGAGATAAGGTCCACTGTGCGTACACCTCTCTTGTAAATGCACCTTGCTCCAATCAAAACTGAAGCGTCTCATGCTTCGTTTTAAAAATGTTAATGTACAGCTGCTTGCTGCTGATGCTGTTCTGAACTGCTTTAAATAACGGAATATCGAGTAGAACTTTTCAAAACGTGAGCGGTAGTCGTGTATGTATCTGTGTCTGCATGCGTGGAGACATTGAGCAGATTAAAGTGGTTTGTTGCAGAAACTAAATTAATTTAGAGGGAAAAACACATTTGATATAAATACAAACGTAATATTAAAATAAACCCTAAGATTAGATTAAGAAAAGAAAAAGTTTGTCAGTAAATTTATTGTATTTATTGTTGTATTTTCTGTTTGTCGTGTGCGTATTAAATGTGTTTGTAGGCTGTCGGTAATGGCTTCGGCTCCCTATGTGGACTGGTAGATCTCGGCAGACTGGCGACTTTAAAAGTAGATCTTGGTTCAAAAAAGGTTGGGCACCCCTGATGTATAGTGTCTGCCTTATTAACATCTTGTATGGAGAATAATGTGTTTATATCTTAATTAGGAAAGTGCATTCTGCCAAAAAGATAAACTTCCAACTTTGCAAGGAACACTAGATCTATACTGCTCTCTAATTAGAAGACACTTTGAAAAATTAATGACTGCAGATGCAAAATGCCCCCTATGGTCGTGAGAGTGTTTACCATTAGATCCATCTTTGAAAGTGCAAATATACAGTTTAATATTCTGTGTTTTCTGTAGGCTTGGCTTGTGGGCTTGTTGTCTTTAATATTACTCGGCATAGACCCTTATGAGACTAGTATTTATAACCACTTATATAACTATATCAACTTTTAATAATAATTTGATTTCTTTTTTCAAAGTACAAGACGCCTGTATCTGTGTACTAAAAATAAATGTAGTCTTCTTATTGCTAATCTGCCACAATATATCTGCCCTGAGAGTTTCTATGGACTCACATGGAGAAATGGAGGAAGGGTCTGTGGGTTGCAGAAGAGGAGAGCTGATTTTTTGGGGATGCAGTAGGATGGACTTCATAGATGGAAGCAGAGCCTTCCTCATTGTCGTCGTCGCTGTACAAGTCCTCTGCAAGCAGTTGATTGTCACCGCCTAGCACAGATAGAAACACTTTTGAATATAGCCATGCATAAGTAGCAGCTAATTTTTCCTGAAGTTGCTGAACATAATGGTGTCAAATCCACTTAAAAGTTTGTTTCTACAAAGTTGAATTCTCAAAGCAGCACTACCACTGACATTAATGCGGTCATTTCACTCGAAAAGCGTCAATAAAAAAAAAGAGAGCTGGCTTATTAGGCGAGATGTAATGGGCATTTAAAGAGATACAGCACTCTTGGAGCTCATGTCATTACTGGATAAAAGACGAACAACTCCTGGAAGCAATCTCCCACTGGTCAAGTGCTGCATTGTGGCTAATCTGCTGTAAACACTCATTTGTTGACTGCTGTGGGAGTTGAGTTATTGAAGTGGAAGCGGGATGACTTGTTACCCAATCTCTGTGCTATCAGCTCCTAATCTCAGGGGGAAAGTTTTATCGCAGAGTACCTCTAGTGTTTGAGGGTGATACAAAGCACTTTGATATAAGGCAGGGGGGGAAAGAAACAAATTATAAAAGGCTCAAATGTGCCAACAGGGATAGCACCCTAATAAATGAGACAAGTGGCAGAGTAAAATATAGAAAGAGTCAAGCAAGTAAAAGCAAAAAACAAGCTATACATTGAAACCATGGATCCAGATCCTACCATGTTTGTTGTCCCTGTCAGTACACTGAGCATGGGGGAAGACACGGAGCAGAGCTTTCAGCACCAAAGAAAAAGAGCTTGCCAATAGGGGCCTGAGGGTAGGGGACAGGGCTCTGCCCGGGGGAGCAAGGGCCCTCTGGGAGGCTGGGACAATTCTCTTCATTGCCTTGCTGAAGTCGCCGGGCCCCAGAACAATGGAGGTGATGTCCAGCTTCAGTTTGACACTGCTGCCGTAGATCTGGGGGTAGCGGCGACGCAACGCCACCAAGGCTGCCTCTGTGCAAAGAGCTTTGATGTCAGCACCACAGTAGCCTGGGAGCAAGAAAAATACACAACAGTTAGTTTTGTGAAAACCATAATCAATTAAAAGAGAATAAATCAAAATAATGTTTTCTCTTACCAACACATTTTTCTGCAAGTTCCTCTACAAATGGCTCAGCCAATTTGGGATTCCAGTCCCGTGTGTGAATCTCCAGGATGTGCTTTCTGGCCTGAGTGGAGGATTTTGTGTGGACATTGGGAAAGACACCCCAAAAAAAGAAAGAAAGGAAAGTCAAGAGATGAGGGAGCACAAGTCCTGTGTAGGCTTATAGGATGTTAAACAGGTTCAACTGTCACAGTAGCAGTTATTGCCAGGAAACAACAATATCTCAACATTCCCATCTTCTCTTTATCTAGAACTGACAAGAGCAAGAAACAGATCAAAATGAAATAAGGTGAAAGAGTGAGCTCATCTGAGGTGCCTACAGACACTCACATTTATTACATCGTCTCCCTGGGACGCTACTTTGATGGGCAGAAGAAAGTGGTCTTTGTCATGAATGAACAGAAACCGTTGACATCATCTTTCATCACCAATCTCCCTTTCTATTCCTACTGACATAACTGAGACACATTTCAGACAGGTCTCTAGCTGAGGCAATACCAGGGGGGGGCAGCTTAACTAAGATGTGTAGGGATGATTGTTATTTGCAGTAGAGAACTGTGTTCAATAAGACAGAGGTCAGTACTGGTGTGTGGCAACGCTCTGCTCAAGCAATCTAATGAGCATCTACTTTACTACTCGCTTGTAAGATTAAAAACATCCAAGGGCAGGGGAAAAAAAGTTGATTAGACTTAATAGCGAGAGCAGCATGAACTAATTTCTTGGCAGGACTCTTATGAGTAAAACACAAATGACTCCTGGATAAGATTGAGTCTCCAGCTGGGTGTGCATGTGGGGACAGCATTGCATATACCCTCAATGCTCCTTGTACTAAACATTGTATTCTGTTATTTCACAGTTGGCCAGGAGACAGATGCTGACACATTATATCGTATACGTTAGACTTAAAGGCTAAATATATGCAATCTTTTAAGCATACAAAAGAAAAGTTAATGCTCCTCCTCCAATGGAAAACATGGCTACGCAATATTGATGTTTCTCACCTTCTTGTCTGGCAGGTTAAACAGAAACTCCCGGTCAAAGCGTCCGGGTCTCCTGAGTGCAGGGTCGATAGAGTCAAGTCTGTTTGTAGCACCAATGACCACTATCTCCCCACGACTGTCCAAGCCATCCATCAAGGCGAGCAGGGTTGACACAATAGAACTGAGAAGAGGGCGAAGACGTAATACATGTCATTTAGCATTCAGTTGTATCTAATCTTTCACTAAAGAATACATCAAACTTCAGAAACTGTCCTGCTGTATTTTAATACTACAAGAACTTTATCACAATTACTTCAAAAAGATGAAATGCATGACTTCAAAACGCACACAAAAGTAAAGCCAGAAACCTTTAGAGCCCAAATACTTTTTAAGGATTCAATCAATATAATAGAACTCATGAGTCAGTGTTGACTTAATCTCTATTTACAGATTCTACATAAAGATGGAGAATCTGTACATGAGGGTCTAAACAATTCAATAACAGCAGGCTTTGGTGTGTGGAGGAAAAACTGTCTGTATGGAACGTAATGCACACTCCTGATATACCGGCTCCCGTCAGCGGTATTCTGATGATTTATTTTTCTCGATAAACAGATATATGCATAAAAGTGCAGCTGACAATCAAATGTAGATTCAACATTTCACCTTCAGTTAAAAAAAAGATGTGAAGCATCTAATCCATCTCACAAAATCAGAGAGATTTTTTGCATTTCTTCACACACATCTACATTTCTCTGTAATTTGTCCCTCATGGTTTGAACTGGGATTCCTTCTATGCCCTCTATATACTTCTGGTACCAATATGACTGTGCATCTTGGTAAAAGGGAAATCCTTCTTTTGTTGCTCTTCACGAGTTTTCTTCGATCAATTTCTTTGTAGGAAGCAAAAAGCAAAGTGAATGGAAATGCTCACTATCACTAACCTTATCAAAGGTCTCAGGGACCCTTGTAAAAAGTTTGTTGAAAAGCCCCCTGAAGAAATTAAACCTATCCTGACTTACGCTTGTGCTATTGGTGTGGCCTGTCTGGCTGATGAGTGCTGACACTAGGTCAAGTTGAGTTTGGGTTATGTTTCAAAGATAAACATCTGTACAATAGTCATAAATTCTTTGATATGAGTATTCAAACCTCTTTAGCCTTACCTGTGTATCTGGTCTTGCCTGCTGGAGCGAACAGGAGCCAAACCATCAATCTCATCAAAGAAAATAATAGATGGCCTCATCAGGTAAGCCTGTGCAAAAGCAAACACAAGACAATGGTGGTGATGCAGAGGTGGAGTGTTTACTCGAAATCTGGGCAGGTGCCAATACTCAGAGTCCTTTAACTGACCAAAACGACTGAAAATAAGCCACAAAGTCAGTAAAGTTGCAGTCATGTTCTCTGTATTTTTCCCAGTTGTGCTGACTCTGAGACGCTTCTTGTAAACAAATAGTCGTATTACGACGTGATGACTTATGTACAAGAGGTAACCATGTTCAGCCCGGTTTGGCCTGAAGATATGTGAGTGCAGGCAAGCCAGGGAATAGGGACGGGGGACAATCATCCTTCAACGGTACGGGGCAACTGGACCTATTGTGAGTGCGCCCTTGAACTATGGTTACAATGGATTATCAGAAAGTTGCCTTCGACCTCACACACGTGCTGACTGTGTGTCTCACCTGGTCAAATAGCAAGCGTAGCTGGCGTTCCGATTCACCGACCCACTTGCTGAGGCAGTCTGCTCCTTTCCTCATGAAGAAAGAAACCTTCCTGTCTCCGTGGCTACACTCATTAGCAAGCGCCCGAGCCACCAGGGTCTTTCCTGTCCCCGGAGGGCCATAGAACAAACACCCCCTGAGAAGGAGAGGAAATAGAGACAAGTTTATCAGACAACAGCCTCCACCTTGTAAGTGTATTCATAACTTAACTATTCTGTACTTGTGTATCAACATAATAATGCCTTTTTTAAAGTGGACAGCACATCTGTGGACATACAAAATACAGAAAACACTACAAAACTCAAAACCATTCAAGCAGTCTTCTTGAAATGAACTGTCAAATGTTTTTTCTTTTCACCTGGGAGGTTGAATCTTAAACTTCTCAAAGATCTCGGGGTAAAGCAGTGGGAACACTACCATCTCCTTTAGAGACTGAATGTGATTACTGAGGCCACCAACACTTTCAAACTTTACCTGTGGAGAAAACACATTTTTACAGTTGAAAAAGTGGAACTTTTAAAAAAAAACAAGTAACCATGAAGCTTTATTGTATTGCTACAAAACTAATTCACAAATACTGACTACCATTGAAAGAGATATTCCTAGGATTGTATACTTCCAGCTTATAAGACTAAAACTGTGCTGCATTATAGCCAAGATATTTGATTGTGCTTTCACTCACTGAGGTGTCAAGGTTCATGGGGTCCACATCAGCCAGACTGGTACCCACTTTAACCCGATCACGCAACACACCACTGGCCAAGTCTTCTGCTGTCAAATTCATGGGCAAACATCTGAGGACAAAATAGGATTGGCATTCGTTATTGCATGCATATGCAGTGTACAAATACCACACACAAAAGTAGTTGCTAGAGCTCTGCTACAACGTGGACGTTTCTAGACATCCATTATTTCACACGACCCTCAAAAAATATAAATTGGTATAGAGTTTCAATCAGAGATTGTGAAAAAACAGAGGATGATTAAAGGGTGAAGAAAAGAACAGCAGCCCTCACCTGTTCCTGGCCCGGGTCATGCTCTTGCTTTTTCTCCGCTCAAACCGCTCCTCATCAGAAGACGAGGTTGTGTCACTGCTGTGAATGGCATGTTTCTTCACTCTGGAGAAGTTTGACAATCCAAATTCAGTGTCAGACCGTTGCACCGTAACGTCACTTAATCAGCGGAGACTGATGGAAGTGTAAAAGCCTTTTTATAACCACAGTTGTGAGTTGATTCATCAGAGGAACAAGAAAGTAGCATCACACCGGACGGTGATTTTTCCCACAAATTATAACTAACCTTATATGGCTTCTTCTTGCTGGGGATCTATGGGTGTCAAACAGTGAGGGGTTGCTCTGTTTTCTGTTCACAGGCTCTGAAAGAGAAAACACCAACAGTTTGTTTCCACATACTATGGTTCTTGATTAGTTATAATAGACCGAATATGAGTAAATAAATGGAGCGCTTCTTTAACACAGCAAAAGACAATGACTTTTCAAAAGTGTAATCACCCCTCCCCAAATAAGTACCAGCATTTTTACCAATAGGTGGTGCTTCATATCTCTGCACCGTCTTTCTCTGCCTCAGGTTGTATGGCCTGTCATTTTCCTCTCCTGCCTCCTCCACTTCATCTCCTTCATCATCTTCATCATCGTCCTCTGCATCCTCCTCTTCATCGTCACCATGAGAATCTGAAAACATCACGTGCAGTTTTTTGACTTCATACCAAACTTAAGATTCAAAAATATTCACTCAAAGTTCACTTGGTAATCAGCTATAGATGTTTTGTATTGATTTGAGGAGTTAAATCAATGATGAGGCGGTTCATGACGTTTTCACCATTATTTTGTCTCCACTGATTTATAAGTAGAACATAAAAAGAAAACTAACCTTCCGTCCCTTCCTCTTCTTCCTCCTCCTGCTCAGTTTTACTCATGGCTTTATGATGTGCAGGCATGCTGAAGGTACTCCTGCGCATTGATTTCCTACGCTTCACCCGAGAATACATGTCCATGTTTTCCTGGAAAGTCACAACCTTCACACAATTACTAGTATTCAAATCAAATAATATGACAGTAATTTTCTAACTACTGGACTTTTCTTTACAGGACAGCCACTCTCACCTCCTCAGTGTCTCCTGTCCACATGCGAAGACGCTCCACCTCACGGTTTTGCCTGATGCTGCTGATGTTGTCCATCTCCTGAAGGACAGCCTCAGCAGTGCTGCAAACACACAGAATTTGTATCGTTTGGATGGCAAATGGGAAATGGACTTGAGCTCGTATAGCTCTTTTCTAGTCTTCCGACTACTCAAAGCGTTTTTACACCGCAGGTCACACCTACCCATTCACACACTGATGGCAGAGGCTGCTATGTAAAGTGAACATCAGAAGTAACTATAGTAATCCATTCATACGCCGCCGACAAAGCAGCGGGAACAACTTCGGGTTAAGTGTCTTGCCCAGGGACACATCAGACATGCAGGAGCTGGGGATCGAACCCCTGACCTTCCGGTTGAGAGACGACCAACTCTACCACTGACCCACAGCCGCCTAACTTCATTGTCTATAGTCCCAATTTCTTACACTAACATTTTTCTTAAGTCGACTCTTTACTCTAAAGTATTGGATGTGACAAGAAAGAATTCAATTGAGATACACTGCTGTACTTTGAAGCTGCTCACTTCCATATTAAATGAATATGAGTGTAGGACTTGAATATGGATGCACTAGCGTCCAAAAAACTTTTGCCACAGGTTTATTGTACATAATGCAGCTTAGATTTTGTGAAGGATTTCATATGGCAACCAAATAAAACTATTAAAAATATGTATTTTTTTTATTTCTCAATTGTACATCGGCCAAATTAAGCATGTTGCAAGGTGAGTAAAGTATGCTCCAACTATTTAATTTCTACTCCGTGATTCTGCTTATTATGCTTTGTATGTTAAAAAGAGTGGTTTCAACAGTGTGAGGGCTAGCTACCTGTTGACCAGCTGGTCAAACAGCAGGCTCTGATTGAGGTGTTCAAATTGGCTCTTCTTCACCCGGCAGCTCCTCTTCAGCTCCACATGGCCATTCATGTGGGAGTGATCTCCCCCTCCGCTCTCATCGTTCCGGTGACTCATATGAGCTGCAGCATCAACAAACGTTGAGTTAATTATTTTATTCTAGGCCATCCAAATGCATATGTTCAACATATGGATTAAAAAGAGAGACAAATACAAACTGCATTACCGTGCCCATTTTGCATTATGCGGGAGGACAACCTGGAAACACAATAATAAGATGTATTGATGTATGCAAAGGAAACACAAAGAACTGCATACCCACATTTAGGTTGGTTAAGATGACTTAACAGCAAATAGCCATAATAACTTAGTTCTGGCTTAAAACTGAATCTTTGTACAGACAAGTCAACCAATAAACTGATGATTTCAATGCAATACTACTATTTTGCTGCAAAATAATATGCACTATCAGTCTAATATTCAGAGATGCCCCATGATGAGTGAAACCAGGGCCAAGAGCTGACCTGGTGCGATAGGTGGGGATGCCCCAGCTGACCCTCTGGCCTTTAGTCTGAGGGGACGGGGAGGTGTCACTGGAGCTGGGCTCAGAGGCGGTCTGTCGTCGTGTCCGCTTGGAAGGGGGAGCCAACCGTGGGCTGCTGGGACTACTAACATCACTACTGTGCTCCTTCTGTTCAACAAACAAACATTACATCAATTTCAGAGAGGAAAATGTAGAGACTAGAGAGATAAAAATTCTGAACAAGCAAGTAAGAGAATGCATGATTGCTGAAACTGTGACAGCCTTACACATGTGTTTTTATTTAAAAAACACTCTGTCAAACATTGTATAAAGCTTGAATATTAAGCAAATACCAAGTACACATAACCAAACTCCTCAAGCACAAAATCTAATCCATGACAACATAAAACACATCAAGGATGCAAGACAGCAAGAGCCCCACAGGGCAAAACCAGAACAGAGTATTGTGAAGAGACAAGACACCTTGTGCCCAACTCCTCAATGTATTCTCTGAATCACAACAGGGCACCAAGCAGGCGTATGCCCTTGATGCCCTAGCCTTCACAGTTTCACTTCCCTGCTGATGTGAGAGTGTATCTCACTGTTGTCATAGGCAACTGTCTGCAACGTCTGCGGTGGGGTTTGTCTGACTGGCTGGATAGATAGCTGGATGCAGACAAACTGAAAGTGCATGATGTACTGGCAGCAAGCAAATGCAGTGTTGCAGCCTGACAGGTGTACCCTGAAATATTTATTTGTTGAACTCACTTTTCCAAACACTGTGAAGTTAAACAAACCATTGTCAGTTTTAGGTAAAAGGTATTTTTTAATTAAGTTTTAATCACAGCTAAGTGGATGACAGGATTGGGAATGTTTGTGTACAAACATAACTTGAATTCTTGAAAATGACATTGTGAGAGTTAAAGGTCTGTAATACCCAAGAATGTTAAATAAGAGTTAACAATGTCATCTGTCATGGGTTAGCCTGGCTGGCAACAAACACGACTGGACATCAGCCAGGAATCACTCGAAATCAACCAAGTATGAACAAACAGCCCATTTAAACTCGTGAATGTGATAATGACTGTCTATACATTAATTGATCGGTGAAACATGTTGTACGTTTGCGTTAAGCGCTACAATATACGTAAATAAGTCAGAAACACAGAAGCTCTCGCCTTGCATAATCTCAATGTTTACATTTTGAGACAAAGGCTGTCAGGCTGTTTGTAGGTCAGTCGATCTGAGTTTAAACTACAGCTATTAATTCAGCACACATTTCAACAAAGCAGAAAATGAAAAGGTCTATTATCAAAGTGGTACGTGTAAAGCTGTTGTTGTATAAACAGGCTGTCTGGGGGTCTGAGGGGCAGCAGAAAGTTCACCAAGTTCAGACTTGCTAAATACGGGACTAGAGCCAGTCAACTGTTTTGAACCCAGGACTCCCTTCCCCCCACTGTTGGCTAGCTGTCGGGCTAGCTGCTACAAATGCTTGTTCAACTAATGCTTTATCTCTTTACATTTGAAATAATAATGACACTGATACGTCAAGAACGGTGACATTAAGTAATGCTAATACCCCAGCGTAAAACTTCAGGTTTTCTTTGATATGGAGGCTAATTTGAGGAGACAATGGTGAAACAAGTCAGCCGGGTAAAATTGCCAAACACAAAGGGAACTGAACTTAGGGTTAGCCAGGAGCTAACATGGCTAGCTTGTAATTTGACAGCTGAGCAATGCGTTCAGTGCAAAAGACACGCAAAAAAATTGCAACAATCAAGTCTTTTATTGTGTATCTGCGTGACTGAGCGGGTGTCAGGTTTATTCATGCTCGCACTTTGCTGTGAATAAAACATTAAGTGGAGCACCTTGAGGCCAATGCTACAGCTACATAGCCAACTAGCAGAGCCAGCTAGCTCGCCGGCAAAGAAAGGAAACCGGCTTACATGTTCTTCAGAGCTTCGCTCGTTTCTCGACGAAGACCTAGTCCGAGAGGAGATAAAGGGGCCGTTCCCCGGCCGTGAGCTTTTTCTCGTATTCACCATGGTTTCTCCTTTTGTCTGCCCTCACTGAATCTCTCTAACCGGCTCCAAACACTGCCTCAGTGAGCGCAGCATCGAGGCGCCATTTCTCTCTCTCTCTCTCTCTCTATCTCTCTCCCTCCCTCTCTCTCTCTCTCTCTCTCTCTCTCTCCCTCTCCCTCTCCCTCTTCCTCTTCCTCTTCCTCTCCCTCTTCCTCCCAAGTGGATGTGGGTCTGTTTGGCAGGTGCATTTATTTTTGCTAACTGGACAACTACCTTTGAGAACTTGAGGCCAAGTTATTATATATATTTAAGCAAATATAATAAAGACCAACATAATCAATACAACCAATTGTTCTGTTGTTTTGGGTCATAATAACTCCAGAGAAATATTGACATTTAACTATAGGATACACAATCCTGTAAAGTTAAATGAGTCACTCTAAGTAGCCTTCTACTGAAAGATAAATCCCAAAAGCAATATTAAAGGAATCAAGTGAGGAAAACGATAGACCTGAGTACACTGTGTACTCCTCAGAGGAATATAATGTTCTAGTGACCCTTTTTTATTTATTTACTTTGGGAAAGAAAACTATTAAAGTGAAATAGCATGTGTCCACTCTTTGCAATGGATACAGAAACATTTTGTCCCTTCTTTATTAGTGTGATCACCTATTGCCCTATTAATTTCTAAAATCTAAAATTTAACATCAACAAGTAGAATAACTATTGTTCAAATGGGACCCTTCCCCAAGTTTTCATTCTGAAATCATTCACCAAAGTTTAATGAAGCTTGGAGCTTAGTCAAGGTATGGTTTAGTAACTAAATCATATATACCTTGACTTAGGTCCAACCTTAAAAACAACTCTGTATAAATGAAACCCCTCAAGAAAGAACAATACTCGAGAAAAAAACATGTTTAATCCAAGAACTGATGACTCAACCTGAAATACAATAATGAGACCACGTTTTGAATACAGTGCCACATTCAATCAACTAAGACCCAATGTTTTGGTATTCCTTAACTTAAAGAGAAATGTCTGAAGAAGTTGTTCAAGGTTTCCTATAAAATAAACGTGACATTAAGAATTGCAGTTGAACCAAGAACTTGATACTTTCCAGAACCCCTGTGGGATCCTGTGACCCCAGTTTGGGGAACTCTGCTGAAACCAAAACCTGAATGTGTTTGGGAGTGTGTTGCCTACGCTATTTCTGGCTTGACTGGAGATGCAACCGTGCTGCAAGCCATCTGTTTCAAATTTTTGGATCAAACCCTGTTTTCTTTTTGGGGAAAAGAGCTTATTTTCATTCAAGACTAGATGATATTTCTTATTTTGTAAAGAAAGTTTAGTCTTTAAACAAACATGCTCTAATTTATCAAATGTGGATGTTGCATTGCAAATGAAAGGATCTATTTGGTCATTCAACTGGCATCAGAGGCCAAATCATTATTTACTTTTGTACATGTAGCCTACAAAATGAATGTTGGTACATGAAATGACTGGATCATATATGCACTAAAATATTAATAAATGCACGGTTTATTTAGGCTATTTGAAATAAATATGTGTGCCCTATTAAATTGCTTCATATAGTTGATGAGATGTCTTTGGCTAAGATTATATTTTCCTAGGGGCTAATAGGAGGTATTGCAATGTCTTTACAATACAATATTCCTTACTGAAACCCAACACCATATCCATGATTTTATGAAAATGAAACGATTGACTTGAAGTGTAAACAAAAATTAAGACTTCTAAAGATACATTGGATTTTAAAGTTAGAAAAATGCATGGAAAGATTGGGAGATTTTAAAAATGGATCAAAGCCAAAACACTTTATTGTAGCCCGTCAGACTCAGCTCTATAGGCAGACTTTTGGTGTGCCTGTGTTGTTTTTTTATCAAATGAAATGGTTTTAGTTCCCTAGAAATTGTGCTGTTGTTCTTTAGTTTTGATTCAATTGCTAAAATACCACAGCGAATTATATTATTTTACACATTGTTGTTGTTATCTTACATGCACCACTTTCAATAAGAAGATAGGTCTAAAAATAAATATTTGTGTCAATAGTTTGCAACATGTTGAATCCTCTTTAGGGGTCTCTTTTAGCCAATGATGGCTCATCCTCAAAAACATATACATAAATAATAATAATAATAATAATAATAATAATAGGCTGATGACAAAACGAAAACTATAATAATAAAAGCCCAATTATTATTATTATTAATAATATTATTTTTATTTTTGTTATTATTATATCCAAATCATCATCGGTTATTATCAATATTCATGTGATTCATTTTTGTTGTTGTTGAACGATGGATGGATAGAAAAAGAATTAGACAGACAGACAGACAGACAGACAGACAGACAGACAGACAGACAGATAGACAGACAGACAGACAGACAGACAGACAGACAGACAGACAGACAGACAGATAGATAATTGACGCTCAGGTATGTATCATATGTTTTCTTATGTCATGTATTACTACCCACTACACGATCGTTTACTATTGCTTGACTATACTGAGCTCAGCAGCACAGTGTTTCGCGACAGGAGGAGTGGCTTTACGGTAGCTCCTCCTGCGTCACAGATATTGCTCAGCAGAAGAGACGCTACACTAAACTTGTGGCTGCAGATGTGTAGCCCGGGATTATCCAACAAAACACGAACTGGTAAATCAGTATTTGACCTTAACCTTAATACGAGCATGTAAATGTGCATCTGTTTAGTGTATATGTTCATATAATCCATGTTATCATTACACAGGTCCTCTGTCGTAGGCGTGCATGCTTTGTGACGCCCACTTATGTAATTAACGATAACGTTTTAGGTTGTTGTTTTTGTTATCTTTACGGCTCAGCTGCTTGTCTTGAGCGAATTCAATTCATAAAGAAGTGTAATCCTTAAACTGACAATGTAGGCTACATGCAAATGTTAATGTTTGTACACAATTCACTGTCATGATTTAACGGGGTATAAAGGTTAGGCTACCTCAAATTATCTTAAAACAAAACTCGTCGTGAGTGGTAGTAGATCCCGTAGCCTACTGATGTTTTTTCTGTCCACGTGCGTGTCATATCATAGATGGAAAACACACAACGTCATGAAAGAGTTTGACACCGTTGGTGGTGAAAATGATGCTGATTGGTAAGTCAAATTGTTTGGGAATTATTATTTTTTTCTTTTGATGTCTCATACTTATTTTGCATTTGAGAATTCCCATAATTACAATGGAACTTTGGTTGTGAATGTGAATCATCATATTTTTTCAAGTAAAAAAAAACAATAGTAAAACTCACACAATATGTATTATTTTATGGAGGTAAGTAGGCCTATATCGTATTAAGCATCTTAGCAGCTTGGCTGGAAAGTAATGTGTTATTTTTCCGGTTGACAAACCTATTTGCTTAATATAACCCCGCTGGGTTGAGAGGTCAATAAAGCATTGTTTCTGTGACTGCAGGCAGAATTCAATAAGATACATGATGACTAACATGATGACTAAATTGCACCTTTGTCTGTTTCTTAATGGATTGTCAGTGAAGAAAATGACGAGGAGGCACCAATGAGGCGTAGTTTCTCAGTTGAAGACCTCCTTGATGAGGTGGAGAAGATCTGTTATGATGCCTCAGGGACGTCAAAGGTCAGAAACAAACACACTCCTCTCAATTTCAGGGACAATGCTCAAAATGTGAACTGATATCTACCGGCACTTTTTTTTTACTATTGTTTGCAGTTTTATATTATTATTTTCTAATCGTAAGTTACATAATTAAGTCGACTCGAAGCATTACAAATAATGAATAAGTAGATAAAACACCCACATAAGAAAACATTTTATACAATCTATTAAACATTTACATAAATGTGCTTTGGATTCATATATAATACAGTGGACATTTAAAAAAGTTCAGGTGACAGTGTTAAGTTCAAGCAACTGACAGTTACATTCCTGTTGTATGCTAACACTTATGGGACCACAAGATCCTCCTGTCAGCTTGACTTCAGAACATTTATCATTGCTTTAAACACGGATCTGTTTTACAAACTTGACTCCAGGCGGAGATGGTGGTGCGCCTGTGGAAGGATGGCTTTACTGTGAATGATGAGGAGTTTCGCAGCTACTCAGTACCAGAGAATCAAGACTTCCTTGATGCCATCAAAAGGGGGTGAGTGTAATTGTCACGAGAAGCATGCAATATGCAAGAAGCAAAAAAAATCATCGTTGTTTATTTATATTACTAACTTAAAGATGAATCCAACATGTAAATACAGTTCTGGCTTCCTGTCATTTATCATCTGGCCTGAAATAACCCTGTCTGTTCCTCTCACATTGACATGTGGTTAGAGATGGAGCACAGTGCTATGATGTCATTAACATATTACAACACATATTCTCTGTAGATGACCAAACACGAGGCTTAGTTATTACTTTTCTCCCTGCTAGATGTTTCTGTTGACTCTGGGTTGTATTAAAAATGTGACTTGTGTCAATAGCAATCCAAGGTAACCCATGACAGTGACTTATTGATACTATTTCTAAAGGCAATAAAAAAATTATTTTGTATTTTATTTTTTTATTTTGATCAGCAAGATACATTTTTTACAATATGTAAAACATATAAAGACATGGGGCACTGGTGGCCTGGTGGTTGGTTTACATGCCTTATGTGTGGAGGTCCACACATGACTGACCCACTTATGTGTGGGTTCATATTCAGCCTGTGGCTGCTTTCTCCCGTGTCATTTTCCCGCTGTCCTGTCTCTCCGTAAAGGTACTAAAAGGCCCAAAATAAATATTAAAAAAACATATATATACATATGTAATGGAATTTCTTTGACATTCATTTGTGTGATTTTCACAGCAGTTTTAAACGCATGGCACACTCATAAACAGACACATGCACATATTCTTATAAACAAATGTAAATTATAAACATATGAATGATCCATCAATTTTATATGAAATAAACAACTATTACATTATTCATTAATTGACTTATCCAGAAAGCTGTGTAGTTTCACAGAAATGACTTCAAAACATTGGGATTATACAAAACATCAGATGCATAAAAGTTAAGATTCAAATACAGTTCTCTTCTTAGTCAAAGACTTAATGCATTTGATTTTGTCTTTCCCGTCTTTATTGCCCATTTTCTTATTTAGTGTTTCAGTACTTTTTATCTAATGTGTCAATAAAATATTCATTCATGCCATCAACAAATTCTTTAAGCCTGAAAAGTCTGACCTGAGGTCATCCTGAGGAGATTAATGTTGCAAAGCCAAACTGAATGTACCTGAGGGCACGCAGTTTGTCCAACAAAAGACAATTTCTCTAAGGTCAGGTTTAGCGGTTGGATGTCCAATCCCTCTATATGTAACTCAAATGTCACATTATGCCCATCATTGATTCGATCTTACAGACAAAAACAATTAGTCTCCAGGGGAAAATGAGCAGTTCAGCTGTCTTCCTATAGCCTACAACCAGGCGATGAAACATGGATCAAGCACAATGCTCGTTAGTGTTCATTTGACTTATTGATTGTTCTGACTATAGACTCTAAGCCTGATCTTAAACTTGTTCCAGTGAGCTCCCGGCAGAGTGGGAGAGCAGAGCAGAGGAGGAGGAGCTGGAGATCAGTGTGGAGGATCTGACCGAGGAGGATTATGTTCCCAGGAAAAAGGCCTTCCATCCCTTCAGCGGCAGAGGTTACAGACTTGGCAGGTAAGAGAGAGTTTCTGTTGTGACAATATTAAACAATATATCGCAAAATGTATTTGACTTTTTACAGTCATATCTTAAATGTCACAGATAATCAATGTACTAGTTGAGTTGGCATGTTTGTTGTCCAGTTGTGTCTATTTAAAGTTCCATAAGACACAGTACTGCTTTACACCACTAGATGTCCTTCTAAATCCAGATATTGAAAAACTGGAAAACAAGCAAATCTGACCAAGCAGTCCATCAACCTCATGAGCTAGAACCTCAACATTTTCATAAGATCCCTTTATGGATACTAAATTCTCTAGAACATTCAAAAAGTATTTATTTTCCTAGCATAAATAAGTTCGAAAAATAAACATTGCATGTGTTCTTATAGTTTTAATCTAATTATTTATCCCTGTCCATTCCCAGTGTTGCACCCAGAGTTGTGGCCAGGTCACCATCTGTGCACGAGGATGGAGAATCTCCTCCTATTCCCATGGTAACACTAGACCACGCCCTTCCTGTCACCTCCCTGCAGATCTGGTTGGCCGACGGCAGGAGACTGGTGCAGAGGTTTAACCTATCACATCGGTGTGTATCCAAGTGTCAAGGCCCTAAACGCATCCTTTTGCATCATACATTGATATCCAAACAGCCTGAATAGTCTGTGTGAGGAATATCTTGACATTTTTATCTCTGTTGTGCTGTCTGTAAATCCCATAATCTCAAGCATCGCAGCTGAGAAGTAGTTCAAGGGATGACGAAAAAGATTTTTGTTTGTACTAGCTCTGGAGCTGGTGAGGGTGTTTGTTAGAGGATTACGTAATGCTTTGTTCTAGTCTGCTGGAGTTTGAAGGCATGGTGCATGTTATATCCCCTGCCACAGTGCATGGGGCTGCAGAAAACATAATCTGAGATGTAGCAACGGAGTGGATCTATAAAATCCCCAGAGAGGGATTGCGTAACTGGGATGCAGCATTTATATAACAGAGTTTGTAGAAAGGATGGAGAGGGCTGAACCCCTCTAACCTTCAGCAAGTGTGTAAGGAGTAGGGTAGCCATAGGATCGCTTGTATGTGCTGGGCGGTGATTAATAATAGATTATGTTACTAGTATAGTGCTCCACAGAGAAATCATGTGCCACATGAGAGAGTAGGAAATTTGGATGGGCTGGGTTTTGCTACTGAAAAGAACTAAAGCATTTCTTAATCTTTGTATAATATGATTTTTAGCCTTCTGTCCTAATCTTTCTATCATTCTGTCTGTAATTTTCCTCCAGGATCACTGACGTCCATGATTTCGTGGCACGCTCCCAGAGGAGCTGCCCACCTTTCGTACTGACGACATCGCTCCCTTTCCGAGAGCTCAACGACAAAGATCTTAGCCTAGAGGAGGCGGATTTGGCGAATGCTGTCATTGTCCAAAGACCCCTGAACACACAGGCTCCGTTTGGACACTCCTGACTAATAGGGCATATAATTCATGCAACATACCACTTTTACCCACACTGTCACCTCACAATGACCCCGACTAAAGGCCTCTTATAACTCTCATTAATCCTTTGTTTATTCTGCAGTTTGTGCTACATTTCATGATTGTTACCGCCTTCTTAGTTTGTTAATCTTAGTGGGAGATAATCTGCAGTCTAATGGAGATGTTGTCTGTTTGGGTGCTGCAACTATGGATGTGTTTTCAATGCTTAATTTGTCTCCTTCTTTTGGAGAACAATATTTACCTGTCAACACTATCCCTAAATCCCCAAACTTCAGAAAAATACTGTCAAGGAAAACCAATTGTGTCGCATCTGCAGATGGAAAACCACGTGTGTGGCCATTTGTTTGTCTACTGCATTTATTCTTCCCTCACACATTTACACACCACCAGCACCGCCAACCAACTCTCCAAAGTCTTCCCGAACTGTGATCACCAGTTTTTTCTGCACTATTTATAGGAACAAATAAGGGTTTGTATCACTATGTTTATAGTTATTTTAAGTGGAAACATGTTTTATTTGCACGTTTTTATGATTTTTAAAGAGGAAAGATGGGAAAGATGTCTGCTTGTTATTTATGCTGACCTTGCTGTTAAGGTCTAACCATTATTTTGCCTTATTTTGCATATTATGTGAATATTTGCCTTAATTCAGAATGTAATGTTTTGTTTGAGTTCATCAGTTGAATACTATGGAAGCCCTAAGTGGACATACATCTGCGCATTTTATTTTACTCTGTTTTTTCGGTGATAATGAATAATTTGTGGTTATTTTCTTGAGATCTTGACTTATTTATGTCTTTATCTCAAGATAAAAGTGTTTATTTTCCCATGATAACATTTTGCGATATCTTGAGAAACAACAAAAATCAAATAGTTATTACAGGAACACCAGTGTTGTTATCCCTAGATAACGAGATTAAAATGTCGAGATCACAATAAAACAACATAAATGTACTCCTTATCACTGGAAAAAGGATTCAAACGAAATGTATTCATGCATGTCCTCTAAAGGCTTCCGTAGAATACATATCACAAATCAAGCAACAATAAAAAATCCTCCTCAAAATCTGCGCTTTTTAATGATTTCTAATTTGATGAAGAAGAAAAAAGGGACGTCATTCAAATGGTTTATCATTTCGAAAATTTGAATACCGCTCAGCTGTGAAGCCTGCTGAATGAAATATTTGATAATAAGGGGAAATCCATCGGCTTCAGGATATCATGATGCCAAAGCGATTTTGTGTCTTGACAATGAGCGGAACATTGTTTCATTTTGTAATGCCATATCTGTGCCGTCATAGGTTTTATTTGGGATTAAGATTGGGGACGCAGGCAGGTACTAGTGATGTCAAAGAACCCAGAATTGGAGCAATGACGCCTTCACAATGTCTCAGCTAAGACATGGTACGGGGTTAGGTAAAGTTGAATCCTTGATTTCTTTTTTTTGTTCTCCTTGACTGTGGCATCAGAGGGTTTCTTGGGATATGTAGGGACACGCATGCTTTTACATGAGCTTGCATTTGCTTCTCCATCTACGAGCTTTCGGCCTGGCCCCGGGAAGAAGACGAACACCATTATCCATCTTCAATATTTAAAGCAATGGGAAGGAGGGGCAAGCAGAACAGGGGAGGGAGTGTATTTTCTCAGGGCTGAGGAAGAGGAGATGACAGCCTTGGGGCTGTCAAGGTCAGGTGAAGAAAGTCAGCAGCAGAACTGTCCTGAATATAAAGAATTACCTTTCTGAGAGACCAAGTTTCACATTTTAGAATTGTAAATGAACATGCATCACTTGGCTGGCAGCCAGAGGGGGTCTGGCTAAAGAGTAAAAGAGGGCACATTTCCTTTGTGCTACATATTTAATAAGGCTAAGCATGCAGGGAATTACTTTCCCTTTAACTCTCACATTTCCTTTCAGAATGACCCTTTTACTCGCGCAGCAGCCGACCTTTCATTTTGGACATTCCTCTTCACGCATCATCTGAAACATACCCATTCTAATGCAGGTCATATGCTTGACTTTCAGCAGCCGTGTCTTTTTTCACTGTCAATAATGTGGTTTTGGTAGAGGGGTTTGCATGCTTGGAATTTATGAAGAGGTCTGGGTTCATCAGCCAAGGTCTCCACGACATGTTTGTTGTCATGCTCTGAGGACAGGCTTACTGTGGAGAGTAAACATCTTTCACTTACGAATGAAAGGATTTAGCGGGAAAAAAGGGAAGGCACTCAATATATCATAAGCCAAAGGGCCAATAAAAGTAACATTGCAAACGTGTACAATGGTAAGAAATTCCTAAATCAGATTAAATAAACATAAAAGGCTTACACTTCTTTAAAAT